>SJYQ01016236.1:41043-103693 GCA_006410935.1 Redunca redunca | reverse complement strand
GGATGTTGGCAATTTGATCTCTGGTTCCTCTGCCTTTTCTAAAACCAGCTTGAACATCAGGGAGTTCACGGTTCACGTATTGCTGAAGCCTGGCTAGAGAACTTTGAGCATTACTTCGCTAGCGTGTGAGATGAGTGCAATTGTGAGGTAGTTTGAGCATTCTTTGGCATTGCCTTTCTTTGGGATTGGAATGAAAACTGACCTTTTCCAGTCCTGTGGCCACTGCTGAGTTTTCCAAATTTGCTGGCATATTGAGTGCAGCACTTTCACAGCATCATCTTTCAGGGTTTGAAATAGCTCAACTGGAATTCCATCACCTCCACTAGCTTTGTTCGTAATGATGCTTTCCAAGGCCCAGTTGAATTCACATTCCAGGATGTCTGGCTCTAGATGAGTGATCACACCATCCTGATTATCCAGGTCATGAAGATCTTTTTTGTACATTCTTCTATGTATTCTTGCCATCTCTTCTTAATATCTTCTGCTTCTGTTAGGTCCATACCATTTCTGTCCTTTATCGAGCCCATCTTTGCATGAAATGTTCCCTTGGTATCTCTAATTTTCTCGAAGAGATGTCTAGTATTTCCCATTCTGTTCTTTTCCTCTATTTCTTTGCATTGATCGCTGAAGAAGGCTTTCTTATCTCTCCTTGCTATTCTTTGGAACTATAGGGGACTCTAATTATAAACTATAATCTCAAGCTGTTTTATTGCATGAGATTATAAAGGGGAGAAAGATAGGAAAGACTGGGGTCAGATAGGGATAGAAGGAAGGAAGGTTTGAAGAATTGTCCTAGCCCACCACACACTCTAGGAAAGGTCTGGCATGGCTGTCAAGAAGTCCTGCAGCCAAGATTTGCCACCAGGGTAGTTTTGTGTCAATCAGAAATGGATCTGCCTTAGTGTCCCTGCTACGCTTTGTCATCGGATGGGAGACGCCAACAGGAAGTGTGTCCTCTATGTGAATGTGACAGTGACTTTCAGAGTGTAGCTGAAACCCCTGGTTCTGGCCCCTATAATTGGATGTCTGTGAGGCTCAGTCTCATGGTCATTACACACACTCAGATTCAAATCCCAGTTCAACAACTTACAGCCATGTGACCTTCCTTGCACAAGATACCCTCTGGGAGCCAGTTGTTTCCCAGTCTGTAAAACGGGGATAATAGTAGTGGCTACCGCACAGAAAAATGTATGTAAATTTTCTTAGCACAGGGACTTCCCTGGTGGTCCAGAGGTTCAGACTTTGGGCTTCCACTGCAGGGAGCACAGGTTCGGTCCCTAGTCTGTGAGCTAAGATCTCACATGCCCTATGGCTAAAAAAAATTTAATTAATTGCCTAGCATAGGAGAAAATACACAGTAAGTGCTCAACATGCCGTAGCTACTACTAATATTGTATTTGCTGCTGTTATTATTATTTATTTCTAGATTTTATGCACCTCCATTAAAATAGTAGACCTCATAGTCTATATATAGTGAGTTCTCTGTTTATTTTACTTAGTATTGTATTATAAGTCTTTCCCCAAGGTATCATTTGCTCTCCCTAACATTTTAAAGGCTACATTATATTTTACAGGGTGTACATATTCTAGTTTTTTTTATGATTCTCCTAATCATTAGGGCTTTACAGTTTTTATTTTTCAGCTATTATAAAAAAATTTTGTGGTGGACATTTTTATATAGAAATAATGTTTTCTGCTATATTTGAGATTTTTTTCCTTTAGGGTCCTAGAAAAAGTCAGTTAGGTTAGAAAGTATGAACTCTTTTCTATTTTTGGCTGCGCAGCATGTGGGATCTTAGTTCCTCCACCAAGGATCAGCCCCGCACCACCTGCACTAGAGGCACAGAGTCTTAACCGCTGGGCCACCAGGGAAGCCCCTGAGTGGCCTGAACACCTCTAAGGCTCTTGATCCATGTTGCCACATTCACTCTCCAGAAAAGTGGGCCTGTGTACATTCTAACCAACAACATGTAAGAGTGTCCATTTCATGGGCCCTTCCCCCATCTTGGGGTTCAAAAGGCAAAACAGCATCTGCATGTTTATTCTCTTTTATTCATACATGAGTTTATGTGCTCAGTCATGTCTGATGTTTTGCAGCCCGCCAGGCTCCTCCGTCCATGGGATTTTCCAGGCAAGAATACTGGAGTGGGTTGCCTTTTCCTCCTGCAGGGGATCTGCCGACCCAGGGATCAAACTCGAGCCTCCCACATCTGCTGTGTCTCTTGCACTGCAGGAGGACTGTTTACCCACTGAGTCACTGGGGAAGGCCCTGTTACTCATAAGGATGAACTATTTTCCAAATGGTTTTGTATAGGTAACATTATATGCAAAGGAAATTATTTTGAGAATATTCCTTACTACTGAGATTTTTCTTTTCAATTAATTTACATTATTTAATAATAATTGCCTGAAACACTTTCTAGTATTTTACCTTTTGGGATTTTTAGGTTTTTAAATGTATAGAGATCATTTGTTAATCAAATCAATTTATGGTTTGTTTGGTTTTTTTCCATCATTTCTCATGTCTCTTTTAAGCTTTGGAAGCCCATAGTCCTGTAAAAAGCAAGCCTTTCTTTACAGATTGTTTAAAGTGAAAGTGCAACTGAGCTGCTCAGATAGTTTGTGGTTTTTTTAATCATTTAATTATTTATTTATTTTTGGCTGTGCTGTTTCTTCATTGCTGTACAGGCTTTCTCTAGCTGCAGCAAGTAGGGGCTGCTCTCTAGTTGTGATGCACGGGCTTCTCACTACGATGGTTTCAAGGGTCATGGGCTCTAGCGCACGCGGCCTTCCGTAGTTTTGGTGCACGGGCTGTTGCTGCGCAGCATGTGGGATCTTCCAGGATCAGGTATTGAACCCGTGTCTCCTGCATTGGCATTCTACCAATGCAAATTTAGGAAATGCCAAAATTAGGGAAGCCCCCAACTTATATTTTTGTTCATAATTTCTCCTGTCTCTTTTAAGCTTTGTTGTCATTGTATAGTTGCTCAGGCGTGTCTGACTCTTTGCAACCCCATGGACTGTAGCGCGCCAGGCTTCCCTGTCCTTCATTATTCTCCAGAGTTTGCTCAAACTCATGTCCATTGAGTCAGTGATGCCATCCAACCATCTTATTCTCTGTCGCCCCCTTCTCCTCCTGCCCTCAATCTTTCCCAGCATCAGGGTCTTTTCCAATGAGTTGGCTCTTGGCATCAGGTGGCCAAAGTATTGGAGCTTCAGGAAGTCCATCCTCCTGCAGAAACCAAACCTTTCCTTACAGATTGTTTAAAGTGAAACTACAACTGAGCTGCTCAGATGAAATTATTTTCTTAATGCGATGATTTGAGCCCAGTGAAATAACCATCTACTGCAACAACCTTCTCAGAAATGGGGTTTTGTGTTCTAGGACCCAGGAGAGCCACTAAGGACTGTCCAAGAAGAGTCCTCCTTGTGCAGAGGTGCTGCCTGGAGCTGCGATGGAGGAGGGAGCTGGGGAGGCACCGGGGCTGGGCAGGTCTGCTGCTTCTAAGGATTTCCGCTTCTATCACATGGATCTGTATGACTCTGAAGACAGACTGCAGATCTTCCCAGAAGAGAGTACTCGGATGAGAAGAGAAGGTGTCCAAGCTGAAATGACCCATGAGCCCATGAGAGGGGGCGTGAAAGGGAAGGCTCCGAGAGACCTTGGAGAGGAAGTGGATGAACTTGTCCATCTCTATGGACTTGAAGATGATCACGAATTAGGGGATGAGTTTATTGAGGAAAACACACCCAGAATAGAGGTTTCAGAATATCCTTCTTATATGATGATGGGAAGTGAGCAGAGAGACTGGAGACTCACTGGTGAGGCGGCTCAGGGTGAGGACCTGGGCTTCATGGGGTGGGGCTCAGCAGGCCAGTGCCAGGACTTGCGGGAAGCCTATAGGTACAGCCACGGCCGTGCCAGCGAGGAGTACGAGTGCTACGTCATCCCAGAGGAGGAGGATGAGGAAGAAGCAGCTGACGTCTTCTGTGTCACTTGCAAAACTCCAATAAGAGCGTCAGAGAAGGATCAGGATGAACATAAGCAGCATGAGGTGACCCCGCTTAGTAAAGCCCTGGAGAGCGCCAAGGTAAGTAGGTCTGCTTAGATCTTCTTTCTGTTGAGATTGTATTTGTATCTCAAGTATGTAGGTGGGGAATGAATCTTTTTAGATTCGAAAGTGAGAGAAAAAACATAGTGTTAATGTCTTCTTGGGATCCTCTATTTGACAGGATGAAATTCACAAAAATATGTACAAGTTGGAAAAGCAAATTATTGAGATGGAAAACTTTGCAAGTCACTTAGAAGAGGTTTTCATCACAGTGGAGGTAAGAGCACGCTCAGTGACTCCGTCAGATACAGGCAGCCATGAGTGGTTGAGTCAGCAACTGTGTCTGGTGTGAATCAGGGAACCTGTTTCTTGGAATGTATGATGTTGATGCAGCTCCTGTTCCCTCACCCCTCTGTCTGCCTTCCCATAGTACAGGGGCATAAACCTGTGGGACCGATTACCTGGCAGCATTGCCTACCGAACTGTTAGCTCTCATGGGCTGGGTCTTCAGTATCTTTACGTCTCCACTCACACCATAAGTTAGGACTCTTTCATGGGCCAGCCAGACAGACATTGCAAGACACCCACCCTGTCACTGATGTGTTCTTTTCCTTAGATGTTCCCTGTTTCTCACACCGCCAGTAAGTTTCTGTTCCTGTCACCAAACATGTCACAGTTCCCTGGGTGTGCCTCGTAGGTGTATCGTCTACTGCTGGACGCCAGCACACAACCTAGCTATCGGGATGAGGTAGCCCGGGAATGTCCCCTCCTTCCTGTGGGTGCTAAGCCCTGGGCTCCTTTCCCATGAAGCTAGACTTTCCTCCCCACCCCCAGTCTTAAAAGGGAGGGGAGCTGTTGCACTAATCTCCTATGGAAGACACAGGGAGGGGACCAGCCCTTCCACCATCACTGGGTGGTGGGTGATAGGAGGATAAGTGTACAGCAGCCAGGAAGAAGCGCCCTACAGCAGCCAGGAAGAAGCGCCCTACACTCCGTGCTGCCCGCTGCTCTCAGTTCCGTGTCTCCACCCTCTGTAAGGACTCTGGCCTCTTCCTTTACACTCAGCACTGGTGGGGGTCATCTACCGCTTCTCCCTCTCTTCAAGCATTCTGAGCAAGTCTTACATATACAGTCAATACTCAGTAAACACTGCCTGAACCCGCAGAGCTCTCCAGGGTTTCCAGTCCAAGTGGGACCAGGAGTTGATAAAGTTTAATTAATATTTCCCATCTACTGTATTCCAAGATTAAATACTGGCACAGCCCTCTCTCTCTGTCTTCCTGCTTTTTCTGATCTATTAGGCAGCACCACCTGGGTTATTCCCTTCCCCCTGCATCTTTTTCTTGGTTGTTATGAGGATCTGTGTGGTCCTGATGTTTGTATAATTCAACCATCAAGGAGCGGAGGTGAATGTCATGAGATGTTGAGAGCTCAAGAGGGAAAGCAAGTTAGGTAAGACTCTGCAGACGTCTTCATGTTAAGGTCCAGAGTTCCAGTGGCAGGCTGACTCATTATGGTAATGATAATCATGATAATCTTCCAAGTCCGTTGTCATGGTGATGGGAGGTGGCTACACCAGAGGTGGGTGGGGAATGGGGAAGAGGATTGTAAAATGCCACCAGCAAAGAAAGCAATACTTCTTGTTAAGGTTATCCTTGGGGTTCTAGCTGGAGACTCCTGGTCCTAATTCCACCTTTGTCCACCTCAGCATCCTGGCAAGAAACAATACGATTAACAGGGAGGGACCAAAACATCTCTGAGTAGATGCATTTTCATGCCCCAAATGACTCTGCAGCCAACATACATGCACTGAAATGACAGCTGAGATCAACTATATCTTGCAGGAGAATTTTGGAAGACAAGAACAAAACTTTGAGTCTCACTACAACGAGATCTTGGAAACACTTGCTCAAAAATATGAAGAAAAAATACAAGCTCTAGGGGAGAAAAAGAAAGAGAAACTGGAAGCTTTATATGGACAGCTGGTCAACTGTGGAGAAAATCTTGACACCTGCAAAGAACTGATGGAAACAATAGAGGAGATGTGTCACGAAGAGAAGGTTGATTTCATAAAGGTCAGTAATGAAGTGAAATGAAATAATGAACTGGAATGACAGTCATGGCCAGAATAGGTTAGATTGTCCCCTCTCTGCCTGGAGGGGTTGGAACTGGAACTGACTTTCATGGTCAGCATCCATCTGATTCCGCTGGATGTGTAACCATGACAACACATCCCCCATCTCACTGTACAGCTTCACCGTGGGTGGCCACGCAGGTGACCCTCCCCTCCACCACTGCTCAGCTAACACCAGAGTCTGTGTTCCTCTGTCCTGGTTACCCAGAGATAGGTGCTCTCACCGTGGAGTGGGACAAAAACAGGACTCTGAGACTTTTCTGGCCATCTCAGATGATCTCTCAGAGGTCGGGGGAGAAAGATGTCCAGGCTGGAAAGGTACCTCCTGTTTCTCAGTTACAAGTGCCGCCATTAGACATCTTAATTCATAAGCTCAGGCATGCAAAAAAAAGTCCTTAAAATCCTCCTCAATCTGACTCCAAGTCCCCATGCAGCCAGACTGGAAATTTCAATCTCAGCCAGAGCTGGGGTCTCCTTTCTTTAGGGTCCCACAGGAATATGGGGCAGACGTGGGATCCAGGATGTAAGGGAGGGGCCCCTAGCCTCCAGAGCTTCCTAGTTGCCAAATATGCCCTTTCCATTGACCACGCCCACAGTGGTCCTCCAAGCCCCACAGCCCCTCCCTCCTGCCATGCCTGGGGTGAGGGTGGGGTGCGTGATGGATGCTGGACAGCAGGTTGGCAGCCACCATCAGAGCCCTCAACACTCAGACCATTTGAACCAATTTGTCCACAGTATCACTGTAGCTCACAGACATAATCTAGAATGTGGAGAAAGTGAGATATATGAGTATGTCTTCTCTGTTATTTATAGTAGTGAGAAATTAGAAACAGCCAAAATGTGCAACAATAAAGTAAATGATGGAGTTCCCATTCAATGAACCAAGACGAAGTCTTTCAAATTGATGATCCCCAAGACCATTTGTCACCTGGAAAATGCTCACATCATGTTAATGGGAAGAAACGCATAGGCGTTGTAAGAGTTGTTTTTGTTTAGGGTGTGGACATGGCTGATTTTTTTCTTCTACTAACTTCCAAGTTTTAAGATACATTTATATTATTATATAGTTTGAAAAAGAAATTTATATACAAAATCAGTTTAATATTTTTTTTCTCTTTCTCCTTTTTAGGATGCTGTGGCTATGGCTGACAGGTAATACTTTTATTCTGACATGTATTTTGTTTTTCTGTTCCTTTTACCTCTAGATACCTGACTAAGTATCCGTTCCCCTTGGTTATATGCTCCCAGGTTCAGCTTTTGTTTCTGCCCCTAAGAGTAAATAGCACTGGCTTTGGAATGAGTGTGGGACCACAAGGACCCTCTGGTACCAAATCTTAGAATCTCAGAGCTGGAAGGGAGCATATGGTGAGACTCAGCCTTCAAGCCAGGGTGGGGTTTCCCCGAGCCCCTCCTTTCACCCGGAGGAACAGGAATCCAGAGAGTGGGACTTCCCTGGTGGTCCAGTGATTAAGACTCCCACTTCTACCACAGGGGACGTGGGTCGAGCCCTGTTTTGGGAACTATGATCCCACATGCCACGTGTTCAAAAAGCAAAAAAGTCAGAGTGTCCCCAGCATCCCCCAGTTAAGCCAGAACCCAGACTGTGTGCTGCAGAAAGCATGCACATTATGGAGTCAGACAGGAATTTAAATCCTGATTACCCCCATGACCTTGGGCAAGTCCAACCAGTCTAGGACTCACCTTACTGACAAACAGGGATGGCTTTGTGGGAATAAAATCAGACAATGTCTATAAAGCAACACAAACAGTGAAGTTTAATAATGTCAGGGTTAAGAGCATAAGCTTTGGCAAAAGACAGACATGGTTTCAAATTCTGCCTCTGCTCCTTACAAACCCTGTGACAGCTGGGAGCAGGTGCAGGAGACCCAGAGCCCCAGTTCATGCTCATCGACTTGAGGGTACTTGACCATGTGGAGAGGCTGTGTGTCTCTGGGTCCTGGGGTGGTGTGGAGGTGGGAGCTCCCAGGTCAGCATCTGGATCTTCCAGAAGGTGTAGATCTGAGGCTTTTTGGCCCACATCCCCCAGCCCCCCAACCCTCTGACATGACCCTACCCCTTCTCTCCTATAGGTATAAACCAGCCACACCTACCCCTTCCAGTGACTTCATAGGTCAGTCACTGAAGCATAGGCCAGAAGGCCGCCCGCAGCATTGTAAAATAAGGAAATAAGAGTTCAGCTGAGGACTTACCTAGCTGGTCCAGTGGTCAACATTCCACATTTCCAATGCAGGGGGTACAGGTTCATTCGATTCCTGGTTGGGGAACTAAGATAGCACATGCCACCTGGTGTGGCCAAAAACAAAATAATTATTTTTAAAAAGAGTTCAGTAAAGAGGCCCTCATTGCTGCTCGCTAGTGACCCTGGGGAAGAGTATCCCTCCATTCTTGTTAGTGTGTCTTTTTATACTGATAGACTCGGAAAATTCCTGAAAACAAAAACAGATGTGGAGATCTCAGCGCAGCCCGACTTTGAAGACCAGACCTTGGATTTCTCTGATGTGGAGGAGCTGATGGGCTCCATAAATACCATCCCAGGTGCGTGTCTCACCTGGGTGCATACCTGACACCAGTTTTTCTGAGCTTTGAGTTAAAAACTTTGATGGCTAAAAAAAAAATCATAAAGATCTAGAAACAGGCATTTTCCCCCACCAGCTGCATGAGCTTCGTGTTTTTGTCTTTATGGCTTGTAAGGGTGAAAACAGAGGTTGACCTTCCTGGGATAAATATCCTCCATCCCTCTCCAGGGTGCCAGCATCTGGTCCCCATCAGCCTATCTTACTCCAAACAAGTATCCCAAATTTTATTTCCTTGAATGTTGTATTTATGTCCCTCTCGAGTGGTTGTTTTTAGCATAGGTTTAAAAGATGTATTTTGGAATCCTATGGAGCTGGTGAGAATCCTAGTCCTGCTACTTCCTACCTGTGTGACCCTGGGCAACTTACCTAACCTCTCTGAGCCTTGGTTTCCCTGGTAAAATGGATATAACAATGACTCATGAGGACATGGTGAAAAATAAATGAGTAATGTATGTATATAGCATGTCACATGGTGCCAGGTAGCTCTTAAAAATCTTATTGTGAGGACTCATTTTTTAAGACTGATACTAGAATTTAATACCATCTTTCCTTTCTCATCCAGCAACACCCAGCAACATCATGAAAAATGTTTATATTATCATTTTAGATTTTCCTTTGTCAAAAGACTTGTTTACAGTCTTTTTAAAAATTAATTTTTGGCTGCGCTGGGTCTCCGTTGCTGCGTGCAGGCTTTCTGTAGTGGCAGCGGGCAGGGGCTACTCTCTAGCTGCAGTGCACAGGCTTCTTGTTGCAGTGGCTTCTTTTGTGGAGCCCGGGCTCATGCTCTAAGCATGGGCTTAGTAGTTGTGGCACATGGGCCGAGGTGCCCTACAGCGTGTGGAATCTTCCCAGACCAGGGATCAACCCCGTGTCCCCTAAACTAACAAGCAGATTCACAACCACTGAACCACCAGGGAAGTCTAGGTTTTCCTTTATACAAGAGTTTTTTGTTTTTGTTTTTAATAAAAATGAAATCATCCCGTTTTATAATCTGATTTTTTTTCCCTAGTGAAACATTTGTGATGAATATTATTTTGCACTGATAACTTTTTCTATGACATCATTTTAATGGCTCTATACTTAATCTGTATACTTAATTCTCACTGATAAATTCTTCTGCAGCATCATTGTAATGGCTGTATACCTTAATCCTCAACTGCCGAGATGCTTCTAGGTTTTTCATCCTTATAAACCATACTACAATGAACATTCTTAATTGGAGTCTTGGAGGCCATTCTTAGACTCCCTGGGTTGAGGGGAGATTTTGCTGAGCTGTGAAGTCCTTTAGATGGTCTGAGGACGGTATTGCCCAAATAATCAGACCCAGCCATTTGGAAGGAAAGGCACTATTGCCTAAGTCAGTGCCTGAGACACGTAGTGGCGGTTTCTCCTCACCCCCTGTGTCCAGGTCCCAGGCAGACTTTCAGCCCCCAGCCTGTATCCAGGGCCATCCCTCTTCTCACTGCCTCCCTGGAGGGGACTCTTCTTTGCAGGGTGTAACAGGGCATCTGCTGTGCATCCCGAGCTACGTCACGTGGGGATACAGGTTCTTTGTCTTCTTCTCACTTTTGTCATGTTAGGGGCCTTCCACCCCCTAACCAGCAAGGAAAAGCTGAGTACGTTCCATGAAGTCCTACCTGGTCTGAACAATTTCAGAATTTGAAAATAAGGATGTTCTTGAAAGCTCCAGATGGAAGGAGATGCTGCCATGGGTGAAGAATTACAGAAGACAAACAAGGAATGTTTCTTGGATGTGTGTGGGGGTGGGGTAGGAAGAATTATTAACCCACAGAGAAGAAACGTATTAACTCAGTAGATGGACTCAAAAGAAGTTGGTTCTGGGGACTTCCCTTGTGAGCCAGTGGTTAAGTATCCGCCTTCCGGGGCTTCTCTGGTTGCTCAGCGGTTAAGAATAAGCCTGCCGATGCAAGAAGCACGAGTTCGATCCCTGGGTCAAGAAGATCCCGCGTGCCACAGAGCAACTAAGCCCATGCACCACAGCTACTGAGCCTGTGCTCTAGAGCCCAGAATACATAACTACTGAGCCCATGTGCTGCAGCTACTGAAGCCAGTGTGCCCTGGAGCCTGTGCTCCGCAATAAGAGAAGCCCCCGCAATGAGAATAGCCCGAGCACTCACCACAGCTAGGGGAAAGCCTGTGCCGCAACAAAGATCCAACACAGCCATAAATAAATAATTTTAAAAATCCACCTCCAATGCAGAGGACACAAGTTTGATCACTGATCAGGGAACTAAGATCCTACATGCCTCCGGGCCACTAAGCCCAAGCACCACAACTTCTGAACTGCTGAGCCCATGTGTTCTGGAGCCTGCATGCCACTACTAGAGAAGCCCCCACGCCAAAATGAAGACAGTGCAGTCCAAAAAAAAAGTTAGTTCTGAAAAAGCATAGTTTTTCCAAACCTAATCATCTCTCATCGTAATGAAATCATAACGAAGGAGCCGGTTGTTGCAGGCTCTTTCCCTCCTCTGTTCACTGTAGGACTGTGGGTGGCAGTGCTGTGGTCCTGCTTGTCCTGCCTCTTTGGATGGCATGGTGGGGTCCAAGGACTCATCCCTCCCTAGAGCAGGACTTGCAAACACCCCAGCCTGAGCTGCTGTCAGCAACCCCGCCTCCCCCAGCTCGTGTCGGGGGAAGCAAGATGGACACAACCGGTTTTTACTGAGGCTCCTGGTTGGGAGGTCTGGCCTGCCACCCCAGCTGCCTCTCCCATCTCTGAAGCCCATGGGATGCTTTGAGGGATGGATTGTCCTGTAAAAGCGGCCGTTCCCATCCGGTGCCTCTAAGTGAAGGCTCCTCACTTGTCTTTGTTTTCCTCCCTTTCCTCTTCTAGCTCCTTCTGCTCCAGTGATAAACCCGCAGGCCCCTAACTCAGCCACGGGTTCCTCAGTCCGAGTGTGCTGGAGCTTATACTCCGATGACACCGTAGAGAGCTATCAGCTATCCTACCGGCCAGTGCAGGATGGCTCGCCTGAGAAGGAACAAACAGGTGAGGTCTGCCAGGAGCAGAAACAAGCTCCAGCTTGGGCCCTGGGGAGGCGGCGATGGGGTGAATCTGCACTCCTAGCTCCTTGCAGGATGGCGTGCAGGCAGGTGAGCATGGCCGGAAAGGCTCAGAAGGCAAGTTGAGGCCTGGCTGAGGAGAACCATAGGGCTCAGATACGTGGAGTGTATCCACAGCCATCAAATCAGGATTGCCCTGGGGATGATGGGTCTCTGGCTGCACCACATGCAGGACGCATGGGGACACCCCTCCTCGAGGAGGCCCAACAGGACTGACTGGGTTCTAGCAGGTCCTGGCATGCAAGGGTGGCTGGGCTTTTCTTGAGGTCTCCGTCTGTTGGGAGAACCTGGGGTTGGGGGGCGGTTAGTCTGCAGACCCCCAGGGGGCCTGGAAAGGCTGCTGCTAATCTGACCCACATTCCTAGATCGAAAGGCCCCGGCCTCCACTGCATGCAGTCCTCAGCCCATCCTCTTCCCAGGGCAGTAGAGCTGGCTGGCGCAGGGTTAGGGCTGAGGGAGATGCCCCCTCTTTGTAGATAAGCCTGTCTCCTGTTGAGAAAGGGGTCACACAGCAGAGGAGCTCCAGCTGAGCATCTGAAGGATCAGGGCCAGCCTGGCCGGGCCTGTTCTGTGTGCATGGGGTCAGAGCAAGACTGTGGGAAAGGGATTCAGAGATCTCCATCCTATGGATGACCTAGAGAGAGATGAGCGGACCCACGGGAACACCGTAAGTTATGGCAGAACCAGAATGAGAGTTGAGTCCGCAGGCTTCCTGCCTGGAGCTCTTCCCCTTGTATCTATTTATGCAGATAGAAGGTTTCTGAATGCCAAAGGTGAGGGTGATTTGTCTGCCCAGGGATTAGGAAGGAACGGGAGTTCTTGAGAAAAGTAAATTTAATCCACGATGAAGGAGAGAATAAGGACTAAAGAGGGACTGGGAGGGGAGATTGAGGACCAGAAAGTCAGATCTGATTCATAGCAGTTTTTGCCACAAATCAGCCCTGTTGGCACCCTGTGCAGAAAATGCCATTGTTAGGGGGCTTTGTCCTGGTGATTGATAAAGATCTTTTTTTTTTTTAATGTTTTGATCACATTTTTTAAAAATTTTTAGTCTTTATTGAGTTTGTTACAATATTGTTTCTGTTTCATGTTTTGGGTTTTTGGACACAAGGTATGTGGGGTTGAACCTGCGCCCCCTGCATTGGAAGGTGAAGTCTTAACCACCAGATTGCTGGGGACGTCCCAGTAGAGATCTTTTCAATGAGCACTTTGCTATAAAGGAACTGATATCAGAGAGTAGATTAATGACCTGTCACTGCCTTAAGAGTCTGGGCATGTTTAGAGGTGTATCAGTTAGCTTTTGCTGTGTAACAACACCCCCCCACACACACATATACCCAACATATAAGCTAAAATGACAAATTTTATGTTCATTCATTTGTTGCTAGGGGCAGGATAGCAGTAGGGAATTAAGAGGTACAAACTACTATGTATAAAATAAACTACAAGGCAATATTGTACAGCACAGGAAATATATACAATATTTTATGATAACTTTAACTGGAACATGATCTATAAAAATATTGAATCACTGTGTTGTACACCTGAAACTAATATTGTAAATCAATGATACTTCAACTTTTTTAATTACATTTATTATTTATTATAATTCTGTGAATTGGATAGTTTTATTGTAAACTATATCCAATTCTATGAAATGGATAGAACTTACTATAATTCTATGAACTGGACAGTTCTAGTCTGTGCCAGCTTGGGAGGGCCTGGACAGGCTAGGATGGCCTTGCTGTTATGTCTAGGGCATCAGCTGCAATGCTGGGAGCCTCTGTTCACATCATGATCACATTCTTCGGGAGGCTAGCCCAGGGTCGTTTCATAGAAATGGAAGCATTCCTGGCAGGAAGAAGACAAGGCGCCCATGCTCCAGCACTGCCCAAACCTCTGCTTGCACCATGTTTGAAGTAGTCCCGTTGGCCAAAGAAAGTCACGTGGTTAAGCCCAGCTGCAATGGATAGTGGGAAAGACCAGTCCTTTCAACGGAAGGATCAGCAGAGTCTCATTGCAGCGGGGCACGCATACACAGCCGATGGGGGTTGGTAGCCAGTTCTGTATCTACCTCAGGGAAAATAGATTATAGTGCAATGAACTTGGAGCCAGTTGACCTATTTGGGGGTTGAATTCCATTTATTTATTTATGTTTGTGCTAGGTCTTTGTTGCTGTGCACAGGCTTTCTCTAGTTGCAGCGAGTGGGGGCTACTCTCTAGTTGTGGTATGTAGGCTTCTCATTGTGGTGGCTTCTCTTGTGTGGCTCAAGGGCTCTGGAGCACAGGCTCAGTAGTTGTGGCACATGAGCTGAGCTGCCCCGCAGCATATGGAATCCACCCAGACCAGGGATCAAACTGGTGTCCCCTGCATTTACAGGTAGATTCCTAACCACTGGACTACCAGGGAAGTTCTAGGCTTTAATTCCTATCATTTTTTTCCCCAGAGGTTACAATGACCATCAAAGAAACATACTGCTCAGTGACAAACCTGTTGCCAAACACGCAGTATGAATTTTGGGTCACAGCTCAGAACAGGGCCGGCCTCAGCCCCACCAGTGAGCGTGCGGTGTACATGACAGGTAAGGGGCCACTTGTAGGACCTTCACTGAAGGGGACCCAGAAGTCTCGGCTTTCTTGATGGGGGCAGGGCTTTGATGTCACTTGGAAGGACAGGAATAGCTTGGCACTTCTTTCCTTTTATTTAGTACACCAAATCTGTATGCCTGATATGGCAGGGACATTTTTTCACAGTTGGTCTCAAAAGAAGATAAAGTGCTGCCCTTGGACATAGTTTCACATACACATTTGAACCATGCAGCCATCCTCCACTCCAGAGATATCTGCAAGTGATTCCCTGGTGTTCCTTTGGGCTGTTAGAATACTGCACATTGGATGGCTTATAAACAAAAGAATTTTATTCCTCATGGTTATGGAGGCTGGGAAGTACAAGATCAAGGTGCCAGCAGATTCAGTGTCTAGGGAAGACACTTCCTGGTTCAGAGTGGCCTTTTTTTTCTGTGTCCTCCTATGATGGAACTGGGCAAGAGAGTTCGTTGGGTTTCCTTGTATAATAACCTCTTCAACTCTCAGGACCTAGGCACTTCTCAGAGACTCGAGTTATCATCACATTGGGGAACAGGTTTCAACATATGAATTTGGAGGGGGACATGATTGTCTAGGCTAAAACACCTGGTTTGCCTTTTATTGCACTGAACCTCTTGTGGGAAGAGAGGGCTTGTGGTGTGTGCTGTGTTCTGGAGCACTAGGCTGGATGTGAACAGAAGGGTTGTTCCTCTCTCCGTTTCCCCTGCATTTAGCGCCTTGTCCCCCTATTATAAAAAGCAAAGAGATAAGGAGCTGCGAGGAGGCTGCGCTCATCTCCTGGGAGTCTGGAAACCTGAACCCTGTGGACTCATACACGGTGGAGCTGACCCAGGCAGAGACGCCGGGGGCCTCGGGTGTAACTGAGTGAGTCACAAGGGGCGCTGGCTAGGCACGAGAGGCCTCGACACAGTGGCACAGCTTAGGAGAAGTGTGGCAATCGGAGAGAAAGTTAAACACAGGAACCTTGATTTTAGATTGCTTAGTTTCATGAGAAGTAACTGGAATGTTGTGATTGAAGATAAATAACGGATGAGTGAAGAAGTGAATAAGTGGTAAACCTCAGGTTTGCTTTCTTAGTCCAACCAGGGTTTCCCATTATTCATTCAACAAGTATTGAGTGTACAGATGGTGTCTGGGCACTGGTGACCCAGAGAGACAAATTCCCCACCCTGACAGAGCTGACAGTCTGAGTTGGGGGAAATAGACAAAAACCAAGAAAACAAATGCTTAAAACACACAGTAGCATGAAGGGAAAAGATATGCAATGAAATAGGGAATGCAATGGAGGTGGAGGCTTACTTTGGAGAGAGTGGACATTTGAACTGAGACCAGATGGATGGGAAGGGAGGAGGCCTGTGAAGAGTGGATGCAGGCAAGGCCTGGCTCCTGGGCAGGAGTGAGCTTCCTGCACTGGAGGAACCAAGAAACCCACCTGGCTGGAACTTGAGGAGGAGAAAGAACCAAGAAAAGCAGAAATGAAAGAGAATTGAATTCAGTGTACAAAGAACATCATGTCCCTAGTGGTCAGCTGCCTGGAGGCTCATGTTCCCCTCTGGTTGGCAGAGATCTGGAGGAGTTCACAGCTAGAAGAGGGATGGACTCAGGAACCACAAGGGCCTGCAGATCCTACAAGTCTACAGCTGTGTACAGTGGAGGAATTATGGCTAGGCCTCTGGATTACAACCAGGCGGTCCAGAAGCTTATGAAAGGCAGCCAAGTCCAGGGGCTGCCCTACTGTGCACCAACCCAACTTTAGAGAAATGGAGGAGGAGGGGTTGGCGTCAACTGTTAGGGAGACAGATTGTTCTACACTAAATTTAGGGCTTGGGACCTGGCCATCTGCCCCCCCCCACCCTGCCCCCATCCCCAGCCGATTTGTCCCAGGTAGATTTCATGTGTCCGCAACCACATCAGGGCTTGCTAACCTGGGTTGTCTACTTCCAGGGATCCTCAGGGGCAAGGAAGGGAGTTCAGTGGTCTGACCTCCCCCCGCAATGGTTTGGATTTCCTTTGCAACTTGTGCTGATACTTTAAACCCTTTTCACCGGGGGTCATCAGAAGGCTGGTCAGGGACCAAGGTGACCTGGGCAGTGCTTAGTCTCCTAGTATAGATCTAATCATGGCATCCCTGAAGAAGACAAAATTCCTTCACTGGCTCTGGCCCCTTCCTGCCTGTCCAGCTTATCTCCACCAGCTCACCCTCCCTCAACCTCATGGGTCATATTTTATTAATAGTTCCTCCTACTTTCTATGCTTCTTCCTGCCACAGGGCCTTTGCACATGCTTCTTCCATGAAAGAGAATCCTTTATTCTCTTTCTTATCCATTTACCTCCCAGTGATTCTTCAGAGTTAAGCTCAAAAACACCTCTCAACTAGTGTACCTTCCATAATACACCATCAACTTGTCATGTTACCATCTTATGTTTCTTCCAGTGATGGCTTGAGAAATGCCTTTCTTCTTGACTGGAAGCTCTATGAGGGCAGCGGCTACACTCAGTTTCCCCCAGGGCCCTCTGTATCAGCTCTAGTCAGATCATTTGTTCATAAGCACAGACGGAGAGCCTGCTGTGAGCCCAGCGCTGTGCTTAGCTTGTGGTACTTGGCCCCTGCCCTCAGAGAGGCTGTGGTCCTGCCAGACAGGCTGGCACACACTGGATTCAGCTGCATGCACGCCCCACCAGTGCAGCATTAGAGCCAGACAGTGCAGTGCTGGGTGCCTGGGACACAGGGTGGGGAGCTTGGAGGGGCGAGAGCCACAGACAGAAAGGATACAAGAAAATGAGGAAAGGGGACCCGACTGGGAGGGAGCATTGAGGAGAGCCTCACTCCTGCCTGTGCCACTGCCGGGGGTCAGCAGGGAGGGGCTGGTGCCCGGGTCTGTCTGCCCCGGCCTCTCGGTGATGTCAGCATGCCTCCTCCCCCAGGTCTGTTGTGGGCATCCCGACCTGCGAGTGCCTGGTGCAGCTGCAGCCCCGACAGAACTACACCATCTATGTGAGAGCCCTCAATGTGGGTGGCGCCAGCGCAAGGAGTGAGCCCGCTACAGTCCACACCACAGGTCTGTGCCCCCACCACACACTCACAGGACCCAAAGATACCCCTTCATGGCAGACCCAGTGCTGCTGTGACTTCATTGGAAAAATCGATGAATGTTCACTAATACGAACACATGGCAAACCAGGTTAGGAAGGGACTCGGGGGCGATAAAAGCCCTAGGGGCCTATTTTTTCTGGCCACACCACCCATCATGTGGCAACTTGGTTCCCCATCTGGACATCGAACCCACACCCCCTGCATTGGAAGCGTCTTAACCCATGGACTGCCAGGGAAATCCCCATTGTGTAACATTTTTTTTTTTGACGTGCTTTGTTTTAACCATAATTCAGAGAAGGTTGTATGATCTCCTCCCTTCTCTCTCACTGCCCTCATTGAAAGTTGGATTTTGCTAACCTTTGTCAAATTGATCACTAGTAATTCCCTCAATTCCTATTCCCCTTGGCAAGCAGATTAGAAATTCCTGTTCACTGGCAGGTATTTACAGCCTCCCAGTGAAGAGCTCAGCCACTGGAATCAGATGGGCTTGGGGTTTGAGGTGGTTGTTGTTATTTTTATGTTTATTTTTATTTTGTTTTTTGAAGTATTTATTTATTTGACTGCACTGGGTCTCAGTTGTGACACATGGGGTCTAGTTCCCTGAGCAGGGATGGAACCCAGGCCCCCTGCATTGGGAACATGGAGTCTTAGCCACCAGGGACGTCTCTGGGGTTCCAATTTGAGTTGTAGCATCTACAGCTGATGATAGGACCACCCTGCCCCTCTGTTTCCTCTTCTACAAAATGGAAATACTAACACCTGGATACTTGTAAGGTGTGAATGAGATAAGACTCAACAAACAGCTTTGCTCAGTACTAGACACCCAGTAACACCTGACCCATGTAAACTGCCATCATTATTAGCACGAGGGGCATCACCGGGCAAGGTCCAGGCTCACCACTGTCATACAGGGAGCTAATGTCAGCCACATGTGGTGAGGCCCGGCCTGTGTGGAGTGCAACGTGGAGAAAGCAGTGGAGTGATTGGCTCAGGGGGTCTCCGTGTGCCTCTCCCCTTCGCAGGCAGCTACTTCCCCCTGGATGAGCACACCTGCCATCCCCGGCTGACTGTATCCGAAGATGGGCTCATGGTTGTGCGAAGCGAGAGGAGAGGCCCCACCAGGGAGCCAGTCCCCAGCGACGCCCAGTTTACCAGGTACTGTATCAGCACCTCACCGGAACAGTTCATGAACTCCGCTGATACGTGCTGTTATCCGGGTACTGGTGGATTATGACTGATGCAGCCTCGAATGGGGCCTCAGGCTCTGACTCCCAGAAATGAGGGAGAAGGAGGGGGGAAGGGGAGGCTGGGGAGGGGGAGTAGGGGTCTGACCAGTGTCAGAAGGGGAGACATGGCTTCTGAGTGGAGTCCTGGGCTCCCAGAGCAGTGGAGAACAAGGACCCAGCCCCTCAGTGCGGAGCCCAGAGCTCTCTCTCCCACTGGGCGATGCTTTCTAACAAAACTCCTGGTAAAAAACCAAAGCTGGCGGAAGGAATGATGATCATGTAGGTGCAAGACCTGAGGGAGGGGTGTCCATCAAAGATGTGCCCTGTCTGTCTGGATTGATGCTATTTTCAGAACTTAGTACTTAAGGTCGAAATGATGTATTAATACCTTGCTGCTGCTGCTGCTAAGTCACTTCAGTCATGTCTGACTCTGTACGACCCCATAGATGGCAGCCCACCAGGCTCCCCCATCCCTGGGATTCTCCAGACAAGAACACTGGAGTGGGTTGCCATTTCCTTCTCCAATGCATGAAAGTGAAAAGTGAAAGTGAAGTCACTCAGTCGTGTCCTACTCTCAGCGACCCCATGTACTGCAGCCTACCAGGCTCCTCCGTCCATGGGAGTTTCCAGGCAAGAGTACTGGAGTGGGTTGCCATTTATTAATACCTTGCATGCAGTGCTAAATTGCTTCAGTCATGTCCAACTCTTTGGGACCCTATGGACTGTAGCCCACCAGGCTCCTCTGTCCATGGTTCTTTACCACTGGTGCCACCTGGGAAGCCCCCATTTATACCTTACTTCTTTCCAAATACTTAAAGAAGACTTAAAATAGGGGCCAAGGAACTTGCCTGGCAGTCCAGTAGTTAAGACTGTGCCTTCCAATGCAGGGAATGTGAGTTTGATCCCTTGTGGGGAAGCTAAGATACCACATGTCTCACTGCCCCCTCCCAAAAAGAGGCAATATTGTAACAAATTCAATAAAGACTTTTAAAGTGGTCCACATTAAAAAAGAATCTAAAAAAAAAGAGGTGGGGCAAATGTACCCTACTGAAATAGAAAAATCACAGCAGTGGATGAAAAAAAAAAAAAACATGGCTTAGCATCAAGGGCTAATTTCTATTTTTAAGATTAAATATTAAACACAGTTCTCAGCTCCTTGGTAATTGGGATAGAAAGAATTCATGGTGGGCTGGTCTCGGAGTCAGGAGGATCTTCTAAGGAAGAAAGGACTTAAGGGGCCCGAGGGGCTGCCGATGAGCAACTGCCTCTAGCCTCCCTGCCTGCGCCCTGGACTGTCTCGTAACTGTCTCTTCCTCTGACGCTGGCTCCCTGCTGACCTTCTTACTGCATGTGTGTTATGCACCCACTACCTGTTCCCTGGTGGCTCAGACGGTAAAGACCGCAGGAGACCCTGGTTCAATTCCCGGGTCGGGAAGACCCCCTGGAGAAGGGGATGGCTACCCACTCCAATGTTCTTGCCTGGAGAATCCCATGGACAAAGGAGCTGGCGGGTTACAGTCCACGAGGTCACATAGAGCTGGACACGACTGAGCGACCAGCACGCACATCTGTGCCAGCTTGTGCCAGCAGAGCGGCACAGAGTCCAGTGGAACCCAGCTTTACACTTCCCTGCCTCCACCCATTCAGCGCTGGGGTTGGCGGGGCAGAGAGGAATAAGAAACAATCAAGTTCTTACCTGCGTTGAGAAACAAAATGGAACTGATCAAATCTTAAAGTTCTTATTGACTTGTTCTCAATAATTCTTGAGTTGGGCAGCCCCTAATCTAACAGGTAGAAAGGAGGTCCAAGGAGCTGTACAGAATGAAAGACCTTTTTTAGACGGAAGGGATCAGAAACAAGGAAATTATATTTCCAGGCAAAAGAAGCAAGTTGGCTAAATGTCCACCAGCAGAGGAATGGTACATATATACAATAGAAAGAATGGAATAATGCCATTTGCAACAACATGGATGGATCTAGAGATTGTCTTACTGAGTGAAGTAAGTCAGACAGAGGAGGAGAAATATCATATGACATCCCTTTTATGTGGAATCTAAGAAGAAATGACACAAACAAAATTACAAAACAGAGACTCACAGACTGAGAGAACGAACTTATGGTTGTCAGGGGGTGAGGATGTGGGGAAGGGATAGTCAGGGAGTTTGGAATGAATGTGTATACACTTCTATATTTAAGATGGATAACCAACAAGAACCTACTGTTACACAGCAACCTGGATGGGAAGGGAGTCTGGGGGAGAATGGATACAGGTATATGTGTGGCTGAGTCCCTTCACTGTTCACCTGAAACTATCACAACATTGTTTGTTAATTGGCTATACCCCAATACAAAATTTAAAAAAAATTTTTTTTTTTTTTAAAGCAGGTTGGCTGTGGTAAGGTTACTTTCCTTTAGGAAAGCTCAGGGGTCTCTCAGGCATATTACCTAACTAGTGTTCTGATTGACTGGTTTAAAATTCCATTTAGGTGAAAGGTAAAACTGTAACTAAGTTGTCGCTGACTGGTGACATGGGGCTTGGCACACAGAGCTCCAGTTTGGGCCTGTGGTCTTGTTCATTTGTTTTTAATATTTATTTATTTAGCTGTGCTGAGCCTCAGTTGCAGCATGTGGACTCTTAGTTCCAGGGCAGGAATCGAACCTGGGCTCCCTGCATTGTGAGCACAGTCTTAACCACTGGACCACAAGGAAAGTCCTCAATCTCTTTCTTTCTTAAGGAACAAGTGAACCAAATCTTTTTGTTACTGTATAAAGCCCTGTTGCTGAAAAAGTACACAGAGTGGGCTTGTCTCCTCCTCACCTGTTACCTGTGTACTAACCTCCTGATCTTCAGCATCGGGCAGCTGAGCTTTGAGAGCAAAGGTTGTGCCGCCTTACAAGTGGGGTGTTTGAACACCTGCCTCCACCCTTCCTGACCACTTACTGACTGGCCCCAGCAGTTGGTGTCACTCACCTGCACAGCCAGGCGTGGGTCACCCCAAATGACACATACTTCTACTTTCTAAAATCAGGTGTGCTGCAATCATGGGAAACCTAATTCCAGTCCGAGGGCGCCATTACTGGGAGGTGGAGGTGGACGAGTGTTTGGACTACACGGTGGGTGTGGCCTTTGAAGATGTCCCCAGACAGGAGGACCTGGGGGCAAACCGCCTCTCGTGGTGCATGAGGCACGCATTTGTGTCATCAAGGTAAGGTGAAATCTGTGCTTTGCTAAGAATAGGGGAGAGGTTTTCACTGATAATAACTAAGGCCCACGCTATGTTTTCTAAATATGCTAAGATGTTTCAGGACTCATTTCCTGCCCCTTTCCCTAAAGTCCAGCTAGAAAGAGAAAGCAGCTCTGGGTACTTTTGATAAAATAGCCTAAAACTTATGGAGCGCTTATTCTGTGTTAAGCATCGCTCAACAACCTTCCACATACTATCCTGTTTGCTTCTCACAGTTGTATTGTCCATTTACTTGTTTTGGCTGTGCTGGGCCTTCACTGCTTCCCGGGCTTTTCTCTAGTGGCGCCGAGCAGGGGCTGCTCTCCAGGTGCGGTGTGTGGGCTTCTCACTGCGCGGGCTCCTCTGGCTGCGGAGCGCGGGCTCCTCCGGCTGCGGAGCGCGGGCTCCTCCGGCTGCGGAGCGCGGGCTCCTCCGGCTGCGGAGCGCGGGCTCCTCCGGCTGCGGAGCGCGGGCTCCTCCGGCTGCGGAGCGCGGCTCTAGAGCATGCGGGCTCAGTAGTTGTGGCTCCGGGCTCTCGAGCGCAGGCGTAATGGTTGTAGCATCGGGTTCAGTTACTCTATGGCATGTGGGACTTTCCCAGACCAGAGAGGGAAACTGTGTTTCCTGCACTGACAGGTGGATTCTTTACACAGAGCCACTGCCAACATGGATTCAGGGCTTGGATTCAAACCCAGGCAGTCTGGCTCCAAAGACAGCATTCTTTACCACTAAGTGATTGGTTTTACCTTTATGTTCAACTTCAGTGTTACTAAATGAAGTTTGACTTGAAGCCCCAAATCCAACTCTTTTGGTAGATGTGGGCAGAAGCTTAATGGTTATGATTAATTCTGGTTTCCTTCTGCTGCTAAAAGCATTCTGTCCTCTAATGGAGGAAAATCCACAAGGCCCAGGCCAATAGACACTTCAGACTTAGAAGGCCATGAGTGCAACCTCCCTCCATCTCAAAAATTGCAAAAAATTTTATCGCCCCACTTTCCCAGCATCGTGTGTACTATGGGGCCTCTGACCCTCAACTTGCTGAAACCTATTAATGTTTCATGCAGTGAAACCTCGATCATGGTTAGTTAAATGTTGCCATGCCCGAGCAAAGGTGAGACCAGCCTTCCTCCTGTAAGGTATTAGGACTAAAACGCACTCTAAAATGCACTCTGCTAGACCTCAGACCCAGTTGGAGAATGCAAGAGACACCGTGCACTGAGCCACACACTGTTTCTTAATATTCTGCCTGAAGTAAGACTAAAAAGCAGTCTCCTCTCTTAGTTAAGAACAAGGGGCATAAAGGAAGAGTGGGCATCTGTGTGGAGTGGGAGGGGTAAGGCTAAAAGAAGGGCAGGAACAGATGACAGAGTAGGACAGGAAGGGCAAAAAGCTGAGCGCTGGAGCAGGCTTGCAGTCCCAACCTTGGAAAGATGTTGGGGGGGGGGGTGTGTGTGTGTTCACAGCAGAGGACTTGCACTTTTTGATTCAGTCTTAAACTCTATAGGTGGTGGGAGGGAAAGTAGAGGGTGACTGCTCAGCTGAGAAAAAATAAGGTGAACTGGGATGGAAATGGGCTGGTTTGCTCCAGCATGTTCCTAAGTGTTCACCCCAACTGTGTGGACCCCCATGCCAGCACACAGAGCTCTTCATGCGTCCATAGTGGGGCAGCGTTAGGCAATTCCCTTGGCGGGCTTTGGCTTCAGCCATTTCCAAAGCACACAGGAGAGGCAACCTCCCTTCATGGTGCAACCCTCCCCCGGTAGGAGATGGTGCCAGTGCATACAGTACTGAGTGGTGACAGCCCCCAGGTGCCCCACTTGGTTTGAAAGCTTAAGAATGGGATGCCTCACAGTAACATGCAGATTATACAAAAAGGCCACATTTACTGCATGAAAGATCATGAAGTTCCCTGTTTCAAATGTCTTTTATTTCAGGGGATTTACACATGTGAACCTTGAAATCCACATTTTTAAACATATGATTTCTATACAAATTTTGATGCAGTAGGAGTTTATGATACTGTGTTAAGTTTCCTAGGTTAAGTGGCTGCTCAAAAACAGATTTTTGAAACATAAGTTTCTTAGGACAAAGAGATATATAGTTTTATAAATGGCCTGTTACTTTGATAGTCACTTAATGAAAGAAAATAATATAATCATAGGAGTATTTGAAAATTGAAATGTTCTGTAAATAGCCCATCCACAGAGTTTCTGAAGCTTTGCTATATCAACATTTAATCTTCAGGCATAAGTATGAATTTCTACACAACAAGACGACTCCAGACATAAGAATAACGGTTCCCCCAAAGAAGATTGGTATTCTGTTAGACTATGAAAATGCAAAGTTGTCATTTTTCAACGTGGACATTTCCCAGCATCTGTATACATTCAGCTGTCAGCTTCACCAGTTTGTGCATCCCTGTTTTTCCCTGGAAAAACCTGGCTGCCTGAAGATACACAACGGTATTTCGATGCCAAAGCACGTCACTTTCTATTAGCCCACTCTGCTTGTCTCTCTTCCGTGCCTACCCCTCTCCCAGCCACTCACGCCTCAGCTGCCTGAACTTGGCATTCAATTCACCTGACTTGGATCCTGTGCACTGCCACCTGTGTGAGGCTAGGTTACTCAGTTCTAGTCCTGGCTCTTAAAATGAAGGCTCAAACTAAACTCAAAGGTATTTAAGGCTGTCAAACTGCATTGGTCTATTTGTGTATATGCAGAGTATCTGAGTCCCCAAGGCCTGCGGAGCTTAGGGGAGGAGGAGGGAAGATTCATGTTAGTGGCTCTGGCTGCCCCAGCACTTGTGACATCTCATTAGTTGGCCAAGAACTGGCTTGAGAAGGCAAGAGGCCAATGGCAGAGAGAACCAGGGAAGCCGTACGCTCTTCTCAGCGGCGTTCTCGTTTTCCCAGTGGTCAGTGGCAGTCTGGAGGGTGAGGTTTCTCCCATCAAGTACTTTCTAAAAACCTGTTCCTCTCCTTCACGGTATTTATGCCCACTAATTTTGAAGTGACCTCTGTAATGCCTGATTCCACAAAGGCAAGACAGTGTCTGTCTTGTTCAGCACTTAGTCCCTGAAGCTGAGACGTGCACACTGAGTATCTGTTGAATAAAAGAGCATCTTTTTCATCCACCCACCGCTCTTCAGCCTATCACTGCTCTACACATGAGGGACAGCAGGGCTCATTCAAGCTGCGGCAAAAGACCTACAACCAGGAGATGGAGGGGAGGCAGTGTGACAGAAGAGGGGCACCGGGGGTTTGGTGGCCAGGTCGGTAAACAACATCCCGCGCTTCCTGGTGTCACACACGAATACTAAACGTGTTGCTTTCACTGTGTGCATGTTGGGAACATGGTGTGGGGCCAGGGGGCCCTCGTAGGTCTGGTCAACATAGACACCAGTAGTTGCAACTAATTCTAGGAACTGACCTATAAAGTAAAGAGAACCATATCTGAAATTGGAAGGCTCAAGTTTGATTGCTGTGTTATAGCCACTTTGCTTTAGGCCCTAGAAAAGTCACACTATCTCCCTGAGCTTGTTTCCCTTTGAACAAAGAGAAAAAATAACACTTATGTGCGTGCATGCATGCCAAGTCACTTCTCTCATGACTGACTCTGTGCGACCAGGGGATCTTCCTGACCAGGGCTCAAACCCGCATGTCTCCTTCATTGGCAGGCGGGTTCTCTACCACTAGCACCACCTGGGGAGCCCCTTGTCTTATAGGAGAGGAGATTTAATGATAAACATGAGAATGCAGAACCATGCATGACAGACAGCAGATGCACAAGTCTTTTAGGAGAAACCATCAGCCCGCCAAGTGCAGAGCTGAGCGCTGTGGGGAGAGGTGGTCTCCAGCCAGCGGCTTTGGGGCCTCCTGCCTCGCTGCTCTCCTGTGTTCTGAGAGGTCCATGCCCAGCCCTCTCGGCTGCATTTCTGGTTTGGTTCTTGAGTTCAAGTTTCCAGTGCCAGTTCTCAGAGACAATTTAGTATCATGTCCTGTGGGTGCTTCTGCCCAGGTCCCATCACTTAGGGTTCTGTGTTAACTAAAAAATCTTTCATGCTTCCCAGTACATGCTGAGTCTGACACGAGGAACCCCTCTTATCTCCTATCTCAAAACCCTGCTGATTCGTATAAATAAGAACTCATATTCTTAAACTCACAACTCAACCTGACAATCTTAAAGCTCCTTACACACACACATCTCTGCCCCACCCTGAAGTAAGGAAGTAGCACAGAGATGGCTCAAGTTGCAATTAAAATACGTATGTGTGTATGCATTCAAAAATGCTCTCCACTACTAAGAAAACTACTAAGTAGGAAGTTAGACCTCACAGATCAAGTAAGTTCGAATGCAGGGTTCTTTCAGGCTTTATTTCACATATGAGATAAAATGGATAAAAACTAGGCATGTATAAGGTTTTAATAAGATTTTATTTTGATCAAGAAAAAATGGTCTACAATTAGCTTTTGACATTTAAAATCCACTTAAACAAGGCAGATGACCAACTTCAAGCACCACAATTACTCAGCATAAAGAAACTTTAACATGTTTCTCATCTTCTACAAGGTAAAAAAAAAGTCTAGAAAATAACCAAAACAAAACTTTTGTTTTTTTGTAAAATATTCTAATTCCTTAAAATGCCAAGAACTAGCTACCGAAACTACATTTCAACAAGGGGCAGGATTTACCTCAAGGCCATGTTCACCTGCAACCTGCTGATAAATCTGTTAAAAAACAAAACAGAAAAAGATTTTTAAAAAAATCAGCCCACTGTAGCCACAATCCTTCATAATGGGCAATTAAGACAAAAGTTATCAAAATCTGTTCTTTTCTTAGCTTTACCTATATAACTGTTTACCTATACCACCATATAACTCTTGAGCAAGTAATTAACATAAGCTTTGGCCTCCCCACCTTAACAAAGGAGAAAGGGAATATGTAAAACTGCCATAGAATCCTGGTATAGACTAACAGGGGTTCAGAGATTTAGAACACTCAGAACCTAAGGCACCCTTATTAGATGAGATTGCAAAGTTGGTTAGAGACTTGGGATATAAAATGACACTGGTTTCTAGTAAAACTGAATCACCTTTTCTTTGGAGAAGTATTATGTTTAATAACTGACTTCCTGTTGATTCAAACAACAGTTTGCAAGCACTTGTACACATCCAATAAAATATTTCTGAAGCTTGTGCTTGGTCATCAGTCTGCTCTTTCCATCTTCCAGCACATGTGAAAACCTTACACGGCTCACACACTGACAGCTGCCCCCAGCACGATTCACCATGATGCAGCATTCTGTAAACAACACTATACTGGTCTCCATCCAGGGAAGTGTAGCCATCTGGAGACTTCCTGGACGTTCTGAAGCCTGCACTACAGGAAGGTCTTCTCCTCCGCTTTCCTAACCAACCTCTCCAATTTTCAATCGCTCTCCTATCAATTAAAGAGTAAGAGTCTCATAGGCTCACTAAGTCTCTCTTCACCTTCACTCATCTCTGTATTTACTACTCCTATTTTCTACAGGAAGATGATGCAAACTGTTATCATTGCTGTTGGTAGATAAGTAGGTCTTGAATTCATTTTGCACACAAGACCTGTTCTATCTACCTTTTCATTTAGGAGGCTAAAAGCAGAGTCAGCTTGACTTCAAGGACTCTATTTTGTTAGTCTCCAGAAGAACATGACAAGTCCAGCTTTTAAAACACTGTCTTCTAGCATGTCAAGATACTGAGGGAATGGTCATTTATTACTTTTATAACTTAAAGCTTTAAGAGATTTGAACTCTTACATGTGCTTCCTTCACAGCAACCAATGGTTAATGAACCTAAATGCAAGATAACACTTTGTGATTTGGAAGAGTCCACCCAGTCAGGATCTTTTCTGCCAATTAGGAAGTCTCCTGCAAGGAGCATTAACCGTGAGCAGGATACAACTATGCCCCAAGTCAGAAAAATGCTCCCAAATATTTTAGAAATGCTACTAAACAGTTCATGTCTTACTACTTCAGAGCTTTTCTGCAATTCCCCAATCCCAGAAAAAAACATTAAGCCCAACTTACTAATTGATTGCCTTTTCTTCACTTTCCCCAGTTTGACAGATTCAGGTTTTTCTGCTCTACTTCCACCTCACTCAAATCCTGGTGGAATTAAACTGTCATTTATGTGAGCTATGCAAATTCAATTTAACAGCTTGCAGCTGATTAAAACAACATGCAGTCACCCAGACAGAGCCAACAAAAATGTTTTTGTAGTATTAACTTGGATTCTAATCTTGCTGTCTCCCCCGTGCTCATTCCTAAGCTTAAATGTGGGGATCTCTTCTTTGAAAGCCAAAGAATTGATACTTTTGAACTGTGGTGTTGGAGAAGACTCTTGAGAGTCCCTTGGACTGCAAGGAGGTCCAACCAGTCCATCCTAAAGGAGATCAGTCCTGGGTGTTCATTGGAAGGACTGATGCTAAAGATGAAACTCCAATACTTTGGCCACCTCATGTGAAGAGCTGACTCATTGGAAAAGACCCTGATGCTGGGAGGGATTGGGGGCAGGAGGAGAAGGGGACGACAGAGGATGAGATGGCTGGATGGCATCACCGACTCGATGGACATGAGTTTGAGTGAACTCCGGGAGTTGGTGATGGACAGGGAGGCCTGGCGTGCTGCAATTCATGGGGTCGCAAAGAGTCAGACACGACTGAGCAACTAAACTGAACTAAATGTCCTTATATTCAAAAAGACTGAACTGGAGACAAGAATATAATCCACTCACTGGGAAAGAATCCAACGAACAAATTGAGGTTTCCTAGCTATGCATTTAAACAAAGCAGGAACTTAGTTTTTACAAATGGATTTACTGAGTACATACATTACTTCTTGGTAAAACCATCCTATTATTCTGCCACTCGGAAGGATTTCTACCCATCCAGTTAAGGGGGAGGGAGCAGTGAGAGAAGGAAAACAAGAGAAGCACGATCCAAAAATAAGGCTAACGCTCTGGTGAAAACACCTAACAGTGTCTTCTGTACAATTTATAATTCAGCCACAGATTCCTGGAAATCTGGAATGACTGCCCCCCCACCCCCATTCCTTGTCCACCTGTATAAATGCCTGTATAAAAGTCGCTTCTTAGAAGCATTGCCTAATTTCTCCCTCTCTCAGGCTGATTTAAGGGCCACACACTCCCCTCCTTCAGAATACTTAAGTGGCCATACTGCCACCATGACCTACGTCTACTCCACTGGACTATAGGTCAGTCAAAGGCAAGAACTGTGCCTTCATAATCTCTGAATGACCAAATCATGGAAACAACGGTGTTCTGCTTTCAAAGTGCTCATATACCTGAAAAAAAAAAGCGGGGGGCGGGGGGGGGGAGGAGACATCAAATTGTCTTCCAAAATTACAAGCCTCTTTATTAGAAAGTGGGTTTCAAATTTCTGTGTACAGGCAGGAGCAGGAAGAAGGATTCTCAACCTTTCTTCTGTCCCAGTATACCTTGGATGGATTCATACTGCACCTAAATGTACAACACCTCCCTCTTCATTCCTGCTCACTTTTTCTCCCAAAGACTTGTTTAGCAATCCAAAGAGACAGCACGGTGTGGAGGAAAGAATTCTGGGTGGGAAATGAAACCTCACTTCTAGTTTGTCTCACTAACAAACCTGTGTTACTTTCAGTCNCACCAGTCACATCCACTAATGGATGTTGTTTTTGATTTGGCTCCTCCCTTAGGAAAGACCTAAGGTTTTATGAGTTCTGTGCTGGAAACCTGGACAAAGACCAGATATGTATTTCTTGTTATAAATCTTATTACTGCACTACCATAGTAAACAAATATGGATATGTGCATAGAGAATTCAGAAACCTTGTCATCTATATTGTGGCTTCATTTTTGCCTTAGTGAATGTGATTTTTCAAATGTTCAACAGTGTAAAATCAAGATAAATGTGTATCTTCTGAATGTTATATTACTAATATCATCTATATGTTTATTCTTTGTTTGATTTATCTCTAAGAAGATAGATGTGAATGAATAAGTTATACTTTTGTTCCCAAATTATTTTTCAGGTTTTTGCTTTAAATATTCTCATATATTTAAATTATAGGGAGAGACTTTTTAGATTGTTAAATTCTTGGGCAAATTCCATGCAACCTATAATAAATAATCCTTAATTACAAATATAAATTTAAGTGAAAAGGAATGGAATGAAATAATATGCAAATACTAACCAAAAGAGTGTTGGAGAGATTATTTTAATATAAGAAAAACTTAAGGAAAAATAATATGACCAAAGAAAACATATGGCCATTTTATAATGTTAAACAAGTAATTTAAACAAGGGGATTTAAAAATGCTAACTGGGGCTTCCTGGTACTCCAGTGGTTAGAATTCTGTGCTCTTACTGCAAGGGTCACGGGTTTGATCTCTGGTCAAACTAATATCCTGCGAGCCGAATGGCCATAAATAAATAAATGCTAAGTATATTTGTACCTAAGAATAGGCTTTCAAAATTATTTCCTCTCAGTAATTAATAGAATAGACAGGAAAATAATAAGGATACAGAAGACATGACCAATATCATCAGCTATCTTGATTCAGTAAATATGTGTAAGACATTACTTCAGTCTACAGCAGAATACACATTCTTTTCAGGTACACATAGTAGATTCCTCCAAGCTAAATAAAACTCTGGGGGCATAAGGTAAATTTCAGTAAGTTTTAAAATAAGAACTATTAGGTATCAAAGAGTAAAAGAAATTGTGTGTTAGTCGCTCAGTTGTGTATGACTCTTTGCAACTCCATAGACTGTCCCAGCCCGCCAGGCTTCTCTGTCCATGGGATTCTCCAAGCAAGAATACTGGAGTGGGTTGCCATTTTCTTCTCCAAGGAACCTTCTAGACCCAGGGATCAGACCCAGGTCTCCTGCACTGTGGCGGAGTCTTTACCACCTTAGCTACCAGGGAAGCAAAAGAAATAAGGAAACCAACAGAAGATAAATTAAGAGCATAGTTTTTTTAAATGAGCAAGAATAATTTAACCTTTTTTTTTTTTTAACTGTACCACATGGCGTGTGAGACCTAGTTTACTGACCAGAAATCAAACCCATGCCCCCGGTGTTGGAAGTATGATATCTTAACCACTGGACTGCTGGGGAAGTCCCAAGAACAATTTAAATATATCACTAAAAAACAAAATATTTTGTGTGGAAAATTGATGAATAATTTCTTTTGGAATTGTGGGTTTCTATGCCATAGAGCTCATGAAAGTTAAACTGTAAAGAGTAAAAGACCATATCTCCAGGGTCTAAAGCTGCCAAAGGATGAGCACATGGGACATACAAGGAAACTGTATTAGTTAGAACAAGAAATACCACTCCAACCTAAATAACAAAAATAGGAGCAATCAGTGGAAGGAGTTGAGGTGATTATCAAGCATATGGTAGGATAAACCCATTGACATATGAGAACTGCATATCAAATACAGCACTCTTTAGAGAACACAGAATGTAAAGAGCATTCAAAAACATCTGAAATTTTTAGAACCAACCTCATGAAAATAGAGCCTGGCAGACTACAGTCAAAGAATCAAATGCAACTGAGCATACACACGTCTCATGAAAATAAATATAAATATCATTAAGACGGTATTAGCAAATAAAACTCAGCAATGTATAAAAAGAACTTTATACCATAACCAGAAAGATTTCTTTTAGTGGTGTTGGACTTATTTAATATGAGAAAAACAAAGAATGTTATCCACCATATTAACAGGTTAAAGAAGAAACATCACATATCATTTGATGCAGAAAACTCACTAGCATGGTTGAATGTAGCCAAGTGCTGTGCACAGTTCTTTTTCTCTTCATATATATTTGTAAATACACGTGTGTATATGGTAGACAGAGGGTTATAGACGTAAATGAACTGTGTTCTATATATTAGTAATACATAGAAACAATTGAATAATTAAAATGTCTAAATCTATAGCATAAAAAGTAAAATACTTAGGAATAAATATAATTAAATATATGCAAGTTCTTTGATTATATTCATTCCTCAGTTATTTTACTGAAAACTACAAAAAAATATTTTTTTTCAGTATGACTGAAAACTTCAAAGTTTAGCTAAAATCCAGAAAAACACTTCTGCTCTGATGTGGTCTTCTTTACAGACCGGGGCCTGGTTGACTGGAGTCAACGAAAAGAAAGGGAAAGGAGAAAGAGAGAGCAGTATCTCTCGGGTTACGTGGAAAACCAGTAAAGCCCATGCACGGGACTTGCACTGCTCAGGAAGGCGCAGGGCGTCCTCTCCAGGAGGTCTTGAAAGCCCGGGTGAGAAAGTCAGCTCCGCAGGCTCCCACGCTCCAAGGAGAAGGAAGACAGAAAGAAAGACGCAGGGCACCCAGATCTCTAGTGGAGCAAGGGTATTTTACTATCAGAAATGTAGGCTTAGATATCTTTTAGTAAAATGATTACTCAGCTATTGCAAAGAAGGAAATTTCATCAGCTGCAACAAAATGGATAGTCTAATACATACGAGGTCGCTGACGCTGAAAAGAGCCACTGAAGGGAGTTACTGAAAGGAATCCAAGCAGGTCCCCTTTCCCGTGATCTCAGTCCTGAGGACTGTGTGCAGCTCTACTCGTCCCGGAAGAGGAACTGATAAGGAACAGGGAATCCTTGAGAAATGGCTCACAAAGAAAGAAAAGTGCAACACATTGGATCCCTTAAAGTTGCACGTCCCCTGACACTCAGAGAAATTAAAGATGACCTAAATAAGTGGAGCAATCTTTCTTATAGAATTTGATGTCACTTTTTCCCTCTTCTGAGAGTTTTGTGCTCACTTTGGACTCCAGTATCAAGTGATGGTGTCCTGTTGAAGACTGAACCTGGTAAGCTTGAGTCATGGGAATTCAGGCTGAGCTTTCATTTACTACCCATATCCACCTAGGGCCAGTTTATCTGAGGACAGTAGGGGCAGGGAGGCTGGTGGGGGGCGAGGTTCTGGCTCCTGGAGGAAGTGAGCACCTGAAAGCCTCTGAATCAACTCCAGAGAGTATGGATGGTCAAGAGTCATTTCCTGGTCTTCCAATGTGAAAGGTTCGAAGTACTGTTGGGAGAATGGCTAGAGGATGGCATGTAGTTCTCCAGATAACAATCCCAACAACCATGTGCCATGAATACTGTTGTTTCCTGCTTTCAGAAATGAGGAAACAGAGGCTTAGAGAAGTGAGGCTTTATGGCTACTGTACCATAATCCATAATGGGGTTACAGGCCCTGAAGTCAGACACTGGACACCATGTGGTAGATTGCATTGCCAGTTTGAAGCCAAACACATGATTAGTTCTAGTGTAAGTTCAAAGGTTGTGAATTTCAAAGTAAGATATAGAAAAACTATGCTACCACCCTGTGCTGCGGTTAAGACTCCACACTTCTGATGCAGGGGCATGGGTTTGATTTCTGGCTGGAGAACTAAGATCCCACATGCCTTGGGGTGCAGTTAAAAAATTGCTCTTGCCTGTTTCAAAAAATATACTCCTGAGGGAAAATATTTCTTAAACTATAAATCGTGAATCATCTTGCCTAGAAGAACATACCCCTAATGCAACTGGCTACCTGAAATTGATGACATCATTCTGTATGTGTGATTATTTTTTTCTAAATGAATTTTAAATGGCACAGATTGTACACACTGCCATCCTATAAAATTTTAAATCATTCTTGTTAAGGCTCCTCATAGGGCCATGGTGTGTGTGTGTGAATTTTGATAGACATTGCCCAGAACTCTGCACATAGGCAGCCTTGCCTCACCTCCCACCACACAGGTGCCTGAGAGCCCTGGTCCCTGATGATGAGGACCATATAGCCAGCACTAATCGTGCAGCATGCACTGGTTTAAGCACTTAATAATGTAACCTCACCAAGATATGGGTACTATTTTAGTGAATGGACATGTATGTTTGAGGAATATTTAAGTAACTTCATAGAGGTCTGCAAGAGAGGTTTTATCTTCAATTTGCATTCTACATCATGGAGGTGAAGCTGCTGGCCTTGGGTCCCAAACCCAGAGGCTGGTATTTGCAGGCTGTGAACCTCCAAAACAGCCAACATCAGTGTATCTCACTTAGGATATGGAGCACCTACTGGACATTTTACAGGAAGCAGACCCTCACCGGGGGAAAACTGCTGACCACAAGCAGATAGACCCATACCTGTTGAAATTTCACCTTGAAGCCAACAAATCTGAAAACTGAGCACAAGCGGATCGCACACGCTGCAGCCCACTTCCTCACACGGCCTTTAAATCCTTTGTCTCTTAACCGGCAACTTGGAGATGGTTTTAGGACATTAATCCACTATCGTCCCTGACTTCTGGTCTCCTAAATAAAGCAACTTTTACTTTCCCGCCGACGTTTGTCTGTTTTCTCCAGCGGCAAGAAGTTGAACTTGGGTTTGGTACCAGCCTCATATGGTTACAGAGATTCTGAGGTGTGATATGCAGCCTGAGGTTTGGGAGCAACTGGCAGGCTAAGAAGACAGTAGGCTCTCAATAAATGATTTATTTACTTCCACCTTCTGACCAGGGGCTTCCCTTCTGTGACTGGAGACAAACTGGGGCCTACAATACCCAGAATTCTCGATGCTACAGTGTATCCTCTCTCTGCCAGTCATGGCCCAGGAGAGGGGCCTTTTCTTGTGAGCAGTTCACTTTGGACCAGAGCTCCCAGTGTCCCATCTCATCTCTGGGGGTGCAGAATGCTAGGGAGGAGACTAGCACCTCCGTCCCAGGGCGAGACATGCTCGGTCGTGTCTGATTCTTTGCGACCTCATGGACTGTAGCCACCAGGCTCCTCTGTCCGTGGGGTTTTCCAGCAAGAATACTGGAATTGGTTGTCATTTACTTCTCCAAGGGATCTCCCCAATCCAGGGGTCAAACCCATCGGCATTGGCAAGAGGATTCTTTAACACTGAGCCACCTGGGAAGCACTCCCTAAGGAGACAGGTTCAATCAAAGCCATAGTTATATGGAGAGATTCCCGTAGAACCCAGGGAAGTGAGGGATCAAAGGCATCCCAGGCATGTCAGGTGCTTGGGGGTAAGGCTGAGCTGTGAGTGCTTAATGAACCATTAGCCTCTTTCCTTTTGGGGGGTAGACAACAGAGGGACAGAGTTCAGGCCTGAAATGGCCGGCTGAGGGTCTTGGCCTCTACTCTGAAGGTGACAGGAGCTCTGGGAAATTTGGTGCGAGTCTCAGCAGGCTGCCTCTGGCAGCACAGAGAACACACTGAGGGAGGCAGAGCCATGGTGGGGTCGGAGCCAGGGCGGGTGTGGGAATAAAGCAAGCCCCCACACAAGATAAACGAAGGCCACCTATCCAGAGCTTGGTAATAACAAGGGAGCTGGGCACCATCACATCCCTGAAGCTGAGGCTCACAGGCAAGGGAGGGAGAGGGCTGCTGAACCCTAAGTTGGAAGAGGATATAAATCTGGTTCAGTTTCTGCAGAGGTTATAGATCAAAATTTTAGGTGGTTTTTTTTTTTTTGGAAGTTTTTTTGTATTGGGGTATAGACAGTTAGGGGCTTTCCTGGTGACTCAGACAGTAAAGAACCCGCATGTTAATGCAGGAGACTCAGGTTCGATTCCTGGGTCGGGAAGATTCTCTGGAGTGGGGAATGGCAATCCACTTCAGTATTCTTGCCTGGAGAATCCCACGGACAGAGGAGTCTGGCAGGCTGTAGTCGATGGGGTCGCAAAGAGTCAGACACACTGAGTGACTAACACTTTCACTTTTTCATAGCCAATTAACAATGTTGTGATAGTTTCAGGTGAACAGCAAAGGGACCTAGCCATACAGATACGTGTGTACATTCTCCCCCAGCTCCCCTCCCGTCCAAGCTGCCACATAACACTGAGCAGAGTTCCCTGTGCTCTACAGTAGGTCTTTCTTGGTTATCCATTTAAAGTGTATCAGTACGTACATGTCCATCCCAAACTCCCTGACTCTCCCTTGCCCCTGGCAACCATAAGCTCACTGAGAATTTTAGTTTTGTATGTGGTCACACCGCAGGGAAATTGAGGCAGAGACCGTCGCAGTCAGCTAGTGGGCGCTGGCGGGCTGCGCTGGAGCGACTGCTGTGACCGCGGCGCAGGAGGCTGACTTTAGTTTGTTTCTTTGTTTCTGACTCTGCCGGGTCTCCTCCGCTGCGGGGCTCCTCCGGCTGGGGTGCCTGGGCTTCCCGCTGCGCCGGCGTCTCCCGCTGCTGAGCTAGGGCTCTAAAGCACAGGCTCGGTAGTGGTGGCACCCAGGCTTAGCTGCCCCATGGCGTTCAAGCTGTCATTTTACTAAAGCTGGCTTTGTTTTCTGAAGCAGATTATGACAGAGGGAAGTCGAGGCGAGAGGACCCAAAGTTTTCCGTTTCGCTGCTGAAAGGATGGAAATGCCAGCCAGTGAAATGGGGAAGTCTGTGGTCAAGTTAATACTCAGAGAATCAGGTGTAGAAATATTGTGACCGGTGTGGGGACATGTGTGTGATAAACAGCACAATGACCTCCATTTCCTAATTCCTGGAACCTTTGCCCAGATTTTTGGATTTACACCCTCCAGATGTAAGATGATAAACTTGTGTTGATTTAAGCCACCAGCTCATAGTGACCCGTTCCAGCAGTGATAGGGAAACTAATACAATGTACAGCTGAGAAATGGAGGAGGGCTGAGAGTAACTGAGGGGTGCATGAGGTTCTGGGTACCTGGGATTTGAAGAAAGAGAAAGGACGAGCTTGCAGGGCCTTTAGACCAGGAATGGGGGCTTTGGCAGTGGGGGCCATTGGAGGTTTGTGACAAGAAGGCAGCCTGGTTGCGTTGCCAAGTGCTCTGTCCATGCTGTGTGCAGGGTGACCTGTGGGGAGTCCAGTGTGACATCTGGGATGTGGGACAGAAGCCTGGTGGTAGGTAGCTCAAGATGTGAGGGAGACACAATCTGAAGAGCAAAGCGCATGAGAGGAGGGAGTGTTAACTGATGGTCCCTGCCATTGGAGCCGTAAGTGAAGAGTGAGCCCAGACTGAGGAATTATGTCCAGGAAGTGTGTTACAGGGTTCCCAAGGGGAACTGGGCCAGGCACACAGACTTCTTCTTTTTAATTTTACTTAGCTGTTCGTTTGGCTGTGTTGGGTCTTTCTCTAGCTGTAGCATGAGGGCTTCTCGTTGTAGTGTCTTCTCTTGTTGCAGAGCACTGACTGGGCACAAGGGCTTCAGGAGTTGTGGCACAGGGCTTAGTTGCTCCATGGCATGTGGGCTCTTCCTGGATTAGGGATGGAATCTGTGTCTCTTGCGTTGGCAGGTGGCTTCTTTACCACTGAGCCACCAGGAAAGCCCGGGCATGGACTTTAGATGGCATCTATCTCCCAACCCACTCGTTGTTGCTGTGGGCTGTAACAGTGCTCGTTGGGGGTGGTCAGGAGAGAGCGAGGTCCAGCGGTACCAGTGCCTGGTAATTCCTGTGACCTGGCAACCTGGAGACATGAGGGAGCAGGACATTGCTATGGGTAGGCAGCATAAGGATGCTCAGTGGAGATAATTCTCATGGACCTTGTGTCCCTGTCTTTGCAGGGCTGTGTCCTGTCTGAGGATGTGTTTGTGTGCTTCTCCCTGGAAGAATGGAGGCTCCCTGCTGAGGCCCAGAGGCTCCTGTATGGGAATATGATGCTGGAGACCTTGGCACTTTTAGCTTCCCTGGGTAAGGCCCTCACACCCACCCCATCTCCTTTTTCCTTTTCCCCAGGGTCCACCCTGTCCTTCCCACACCGCTTTCTTGCTGTGTCTCCTGGAGGAGAAGCCAGGGCTGAGCTCTGTGGCCTGTCCTCACTTCTTCCTGAGCAGCCCCAAAGCCACACAAGCCAAGGTTTAAGGGGTCACAAGGCACGGTTGGCCCGGTGGAGCTCATTAGTTATCGCTGCTTTCTGGGCTGGTGAATCTGCCCGGAACTATGACTCCTCTGTGCCCCAGGTTCGGGCCCCTTGCTCCAGGTGACACTTTTCATCCTATCAGAGCTCCATCCTGCCAGAGTTTCAAGCACTCGTATAGTCACTACTTAATGGAGACTCTTGGATGGTTCCTTCACGGTTCTTTTCATAATAATGGTAGTTATTCTTATTTGGGGCATGCAGTGCAGCCTGTGGGATCTTAGTTCCCCTGCCAGGGATCAAACCCAAGCCCCTGCATTGGAAGCTCAGAGTCTTAGCCACTGGGCCGTCAGGGCAGTCCCAGTGATAATTACCACTTTACCTGGTAGTCTGTCAAGACGGGCTGCTCTGAGCCTGTCCTCCCCTGTCCTGGGTTCCCTTAGGTCTCATGCCCACCAGATCACACTTCATCATGTAGCTGGAGCAGAGGGCGGAGCCCCGGGTGCCTGCCCCGGTGGAGATGACTCCAGCCAGAGAGAAAGAGCCTCATACGGGACGTGGTGAGTGGACACAGAGAAGAGCAGGATGTCAAGGTTGGGTTCAAATACAGAAATATCAACTGTTCCTGCCAGTGTTTGATTTCAAGTCCTGTGCGGGTAGCTCTGCATTTTAAAAATCCACTTGCACTGCAGGAGACACAGGTTTAATCCCTGGGTTGGGAAGATTGCCAAGAGAGGGGCATGGCAACCCACTCCAGTATTCTTGCCTGGGAAGTCCCATGGACAGAGGAGCCTGGTGGGCTGCCGTTACAAAGAGTTGGACATGACTGAAGTGACTGAGCATGCACGCACGTGGCCACACAGCAAATCTACCTATTCTTCCCCATGTTCCGGGCACTGTGACCTACTTCTAGTCTGACTTCCGGACCCTAGCATCTACCTTGCACGCACTATTCCTTACTGCTCAGTCTGCATTTGTCTACAGCATTGGTCTGCACTGCATGAGAGGTGCACATATGCTTCAGTCATCTCTGAACACCAGCTACTCACTTGTAACTGGAGTTTTCTGGACCTGGCCATGCCTTTCTCCCTAGCACTCAGCTGCCCCAGTGACCTGCCTCCTCCTGGAAGCCGTTTGTTGAACCCTGTACTCATGTCCTTGCTGTCAGGAGGCCTCCCCCACTCTGTGACGTTCAGAGGCCCCACACTGCACAGCAACCCCTTCCTCAACCTGTCCCACCTCACTCTTCTGTGGATAGTCCCATGGACTTACCCTGGGTGTGTCAGACATGTTTATCGTGGGGTTGTCCCCTCCCTGAAAGTCAACGTGTGTCTCATTGGGCACTATGCTGGTTGCAGATCATTGCCATGGAGTGGAGGCTGAGGCTGCTTCCTCTGAGCAGACTGTTTCTTTAGAAGGAATGTCACCATTTAGGACTTCTGTGGCAGGTCTGAAGACCCAGCCATATGACATGTCTGGCCGAGTATCAGAAGACATCTTTCATCCTACTGAATAACCAGGAGGGGAAAACCAGGCAGAAACCACACAAGTGTGAGGCCTATGGGAGACAGTTATGGTTCAGTGCAGACCTCCATCAGCACCAGAAACAGCACAGTGGAGAGAAATTCTTCAGGAAGGATGAGACCAAGGACTCAAAAGCTACAATATCTGTGTAATGGAGAAGACCTATGAACATGGTGAAGACAGAATGCACATGCCAGCCCCCTCTGACCTTCAGCACTGGGTCTCTCATGACAGAATGAAGCCCCCACATGAGCACTGGGTGTGGGGGAGCCCTTAGTACTGAACAGAAGATTAACAAATGCAGTGAATGTGGGGAATCATTTACCTAGAAAGACACGCTTGCTCGACACCAGAGAATCTACACTGGAGAGAGACCTCATGAGTGCAGCATATGTGGGAAATTCTTCAGCCAAAGCTGTGACCTTTTCAAACATCAGACCATACACACCAGTGAAAGGCCTTACAAGTGCAATGAATGCAGGAAATTTTTCAGACAGGTCTCTGGCCTGCTTGAACACAGGTGAGTTCACACAGGAGAAAGGCTCTTTCAGTGCAGTTACTGTGGAAAATTCTTTAGCAGCAAGTCGAACCTCATTCAACACCAGGAGGTTCACACAAGAGCAAGGCCATACATGTGCAGTGAATGTGGGAAAGTGTTCAACTGCAAATACACACTGATTCTGCACCAGAAAACTCACACTCGAGAAAAGCCCTACGCGTGCAGCGAATGTGGGAAGACCTTCAGCCAAAGCTCCCACCTTAATGTACACTGGCGAGTTCACACAGTGACTACAAGTGCAGGAAATGTGGGAAAGCCTTCAGTTGCATCTCTAAACTCATTCAGCACCAGAAGGTCCATTCTGGAGAAAAGCTTTATGAGTGTAGCAGGTGTGGGAAGGCCTTTGCTCAAAGGCCAAACCTTACTCAGCACTGGAAGATTCACATGGGAGCAAGGGCTTATGCTTGCAGTGACTGCTGGAAGAGTTCAACTGCAAATGCATGCTTGTTCTCCACCAGAGGACTCATACTGGAGAAGAACCATGAGAGGGCAGGGAACGTGGGAGACCTCTCAGCCAATGCTCCCAACTTACTGTGCACTTGAGAATTCCTGGCAGTGCCTGTGAGTACAGCAGACATAGGAAAGCCTTTGTTGTTCTCTAGTCACTAAGTTGTGTCTACTCTTGGCAACCCCATGGACCATGGAGTTTCCCAGACAAGAATATTGGAGTGGGTTGCTATATTCTCCTCCAGAGGATCTTCCCAACCCAGGGATCAAACCCATATCTACTGCACTGGAAGGCGGAATCTTTACCACTGAGCCACCAGGGAAGCAGGAAAGCCTTTTCCCAAAGACCAAAGTTGGACAATAAAGACTCCTGAGTGCCAAAGAATTGATGCTCTCAAACTGTGGTGCTGGAGAAGACTCTTGAGAGTCCGGGCTGCAAGGAGCTCAAACCAGTCAATCTGAAAGGAAATCAACCTTGAATATTTATTGAAAAGACATACTGAAGCTGAAACTCCAATAGTTTGGCCACCTGATGTGAAGAGCCGACTCATTGGTAAAGATCCTGATTCTGGGAAAGATTGAGAGCAAGAGGAGAAGAAGGTGGCAGAGGATGAGATGGTTGGATGGCATCAGTGGACATGAATCTGAACAAACTCTAGGAGATAGTGAAGGACAGAGCAGCCTGGCATGTTGCAGTCCAAAACCTTATTAGCACAGGAAGGCCACACTGGACAATGGCTTTAGAGTCCGGGCAATATGCTGTCTCCTTGTTCACCTAACAACTCCCCGGAGTGAAGGTCTGAGCATGGGCTTTGTGAGAGAGCCATCAATCAGAAGTGACACCTCATACATATGGACACCCACAACAGGAAGGCTCCCGATGAGCGCCCCATGTGTGAGTTGCTTTCAGGAGCTGTGGTACACATTCTACACTAAGTGCCTTTGCTGGTGGTAAAGGGCATCCTGCATGTGGGAGAAGTCCCACAATGTGCGTCGGTTACAGGCTCAGGCAGGCTGACCTCTACTGTCTCCCCAGTCCCTGGGAGGAGTCAGGAGTGGCCTCAGTGGCTCACGGGGGGCCTTATTTTCACCCTTTTACTGGGTTCAGTATGGAAAGGATCAGCACATGTGTTCTCCAGAAAGCCTGCAGAGATTTACCTTCGGGATGTCTTGGTCTCATAAGGATTGTAAAATACAGTCTCCAAGTCCCCCAGCCTTGGAACCATGACCCCCACACCTGCTCATTTTTGCACAGTAATAAAGTCCTTACTCTGAGCTACCTGTAATCTTGAGGGTTCTGTTCACTGTGTGGAGTCTGTTAAGGACACAATTGTGTTCTATCAGTGTGAAAGGGTAAACAGATTTCATGAGAACTCTTAGATTTCTGTGCTTCAGAGAGTCCAGGATGATGGCAAAGAATAGCTGTTCACTTTTGGCCCAGTTTGCATTGCTATGAAGGCATTATAGGACTGACTTCCAGGCCCCATCAGATACATGTGGCCTCAATGTTAGTTTTATTGGTAAGTATGAAGAAAGCCAGACGGTCCCTTGTTCCTATAGAATGTTCTCAAGCACTAGTAAGAAGCAACTGGTCTCTGGTATCTGCCAAGGAGCCGAGTCCAGAATTTGGGAGGCAAGTGTCACTAACTGGATGTCCCACAGGAACCACATTGGCTCAGAAACGCTGAGTATTCGTAGTAAGTAGTTGGAGAGATTACAGCACCCTAGAGGGATGTACTTGCGAAAGGTCCTCCTCAGATATTCCCATACCATGGCTATACAGGATGAGAGGATATAGAACTTGTCAGGACCTCCAGTGCTATGTTTCTTCTGTGGCCAAGTTCACCTGCATGACAGTCTATAAACATTCTGTGAATTTGCTTAAACTCGATGCATCAGTTTTTCTTTCCTTACTTTTTTAAAAAATCACACCATGCAACATGTGTGATCTTAGTTCTCTCACCAGGGATTGAACCCACACCTGAAGTGGAAGCACAGTGTCTTAACTGCTGGACCTCCAGGGAAGTCCCCAGACTTGATGAATCAAGTCAAGTCTATTTCTGTGTAGGCAGGAAAATGGGGGCTGAGAGAATGAAAATCTAGGATTCCAGAGATATGGGTTTTGTGACTTACCCAGTGTTTTTGGTAACTCCTGTTGAAAGAGGTTGCCAGTTTGCTGCCCTGACTCCCAGCGAATGAGGAGATGGTGGAATAAGCATACAGCTCCCAAACATAAGATTTAGTTTGTCCTTTCTGTTTTCTTTTTTTTTTTCCTTTCTGTTTTCTTAAGGTGGGTAGTGTCATTTATTCAAGAACTCGCACCTAACGTAGTCACTTATTCTTTGAGTAAGCACTCAGTCATGCCCAACAGTTTTGGCCTCACGGACTGTCACCCACCAGGCTCCTTGTCCATGGAATTCTCAGGTGAAAATGACTGGAGTGACTATATCCCAGCATCCTGGAAATCTTGCTGTATTGAGCACTTGTTTCATGTAAGATAAAATTTGTTTTAAAACTGAACCAAAACAGTTCTAGCTTTGTCTCTAGGGACTTCTAAATATCTGGCTTTGACATTTTGCTAAAATAAGAATAACAGGATTTATTCTGTGTTGTTTAATGTTAAAAAACCCTGTGACTGACTTCCTTGGCAGTCCAGTGGTTAAGACTCAGTGCTTTCAATCTGGAGGTCACAGGTTTGTTGCCTGGTTGGGGAACTAAGGCCCCACATGCCACACAGTGTGGCCTAAAATCCTGCAACAATACTAAGGTCAATTTGATTACTGATGGTCATGGTCAGGCGGTCTGGCTTGACTGTTACCAGAAAGGCATGAAAGTCCCTGCTGATATCTTCTGACTTGAGCCTTCCAAAAGCCAGGAGTCACCACCCAGATATCCATGGCTTAGTCTGGAAGTGTGTCACAGCACTGTGTGGATAACAGTCTGGGAAACTGCCTGGAGGTCTCTGACCCCCAGTGTAATTCTGCATTTTCTTTGTCTTTTTATATTATGTGCTGTGCTTTTTTTTTTTTCCTTTGGCCATGCCAAAGGGCACGCAGAATCTTAGTTTTCCCATCAGTCACTGAGCCCACACACCTGCAGTGGAAGCCCAGAGTCGTTTTAATCGCTGGGTCGCCTGGGAAGGCCCTCAGATTGAACTTCTAAGAGGCCTCTCAAGGCAAGGGAAGCCATACTAAGGGACCGATGTCAGATACCCATCTGAACAGTTGGATGAATTCCTCTGTTGTTGTTCATGCTGAGTTGTGTCCAACTCTTTGTGACCCCATGGGCTGCAGCACGCCAGGCTCCCGTGTCCTTCCCTATCTCCCTAGGTTTGCTAAATCTCATGTGCGTTGTTGGTGATGCTGTCTTTACAGCGCTGGACTCTACCTTCACCACCAGTCACACCCACAGCTCAGCATCCTTTCCCCTTTGGCCCAGCCACTTGATTCTGGAGCTATTGGTAATTACCCCCCACTCTTCCCCAGTAGCATATTGGACACTTCCTGATCTGGCCGGGGCGGTGGGGGGGGTTAATCTTCCTCCTCCAGTTGACCAGATTTCGTCAGAACTCTTCACTGTGACCCCTCTGTCTTGGGTGACCCTGCACTGCATGGCTTGTAGCTTCGCTGAGTTATGCAAGCCCTTCACCGAAACAAGGCTGTGACCTTCGACGGGGGCACTCCCCTCTTGTCAAGGTAACCAGTATCGTGGGATTCCTGAGCTTGCTAGGAGGTGGCAACACTTACCTGTGAACCCTGTAAGCAGAGTGCATAGGCCTGTGCTCTGTCGCTGAGTCGTGTGTCTTTGTATGGACCGTAGCCTGCCAGGCTCCTCTGTCCATGGGATTTCCCAGGCAAGAATAGCAGAGTGGGTAGCCATTCCCATCTCCAGGGGATCTCCCTACCCCAGGGATCGAACCTGAGTCTTCTGCCTTGCAGGTGGATTCTTCAGCATCTGAGCCACCAAGGAAGTAACCATAATGCCACAAGAATAAGAAGATTCACTGAGAGTTTCCCAATTCTGGTGGGATCGGCTAGAGAGAAAAGATTTATCAAGTTGCTTTAAATCACTATTAGCTTAAAGGTAAACATTTCCTTTTATCTGGGAAATACAGATTAAAAGCCAGTAATACTTCAGACAAACCCATAAAATATTATCTGTATTCAGCAGTTCACTGGGTCCCATGTAACTAATCCTTGACCTTTCGGTAACGGTTTTATAAAGCCTTTAGGGCTTCCACTAGAATTTAATTTCTTACCAAGTTCAGTGGCGTGATCTGAAAGGTATTGAAAATCTCGATGCAGATGTGCACAGAATCAAGCTAAGGAGAAGACCACTATCTACCAGCCAAAGAGAAAGGGCTCAGAAGGAACTGAAGCTGAAACAAGTTCAGATTTCTTGACTCTAAATTTGTGGGGAAAGAAATGTCTTTTGTTGAAGCCAGCCAGTCTATGGTGCTTTGCTATAGCTGCTCTAGCAGATGGATACAACCAGTAGGACACATGTCTGGGCTTCATGGTCCTAATCTGTGGTCTCAATACCAGAATATTTTGTGGGTTCAGAAGTCACCCTGTGACTTCACTGGTGGCTCAGTGGTAGAGAACCCGTGGCCAATGCAGGAAATGCTGGTTCGATTCCTGATCCAGGAAGATCCCACCCTCCTCAGGGCAACTAAACCGCATGCCACAGCTACTGGGCCTGGGCTCTAGAGCCCGTGCTCCACAAAAGAAGCCACTGTAATAAGAAGCTCACACACAGCAGCGAGAGAGTAGCCTCTGCTCTCTACAACTAGAGAAATGCCCAAGCATCAGGGAAGACCTGGCGCAGCCAAAAATGACTAAACTACTTTAAACATCACTCAGAAGAGGGAGCAGTTGCCACAACCTCCAGTGCTTCCGGGAGCACCATGCATGCTTTGCTTGTTCTGTTGACATCACATCGTGCTCAGGCTACTGAGTGGAATCTCCCCCAGATCCTGCAAAGGAATCACCTGCCCTGAAATACAGAATTCACTGGTAACACTAAGGGGTGGGGGGACCATAATTAGTAATCCAGAAGGCTGGATTAATAGAGACTAGAGGAGGCTTCAGCCATCCAAGTGGAGTGCACCGCTTCTCAAAGTGTGTCCACGGGCCTTCCCTGGCGGCTCGGTGGTAAAGAATCTGCTTCCAGTGCAGCAGACATAGGTTTGATCCCTGGTCTGGGAAGATCTCACGTGCCTTGGAGCAACTAAGTCCAGGTGCAGCAACTACTGAGCCTGTGTTCTAGAGCCCAGGAGCTGCAACTACTGAGCCCACGCCTGAGAGCCCTTGGTCCACAACAAGGGCAGCCACTGCAGTGAGAAACCTGCACTTGCCCGAGGCAGAGAGCAGACCACACAGCACCGAGGGCCCAGCGCCGCGGAAAATAAATAACACTCTAAAATACATTTACAAAGATCAAAATGTGCCCACAGATGTTCTGGTGACTATGGCTATGCAAGATGATTGTGCACAGAAATTCTTCAACCTTCAGATCCATGGCAAGTGTGACAGAGGTCACTCTGAGATAAAATAACCTAAAAAATTCCCATAAGGCTATTGCTGTGCAGGCAGAAAAACAAGAATAAAGAGAAGGGAGATCTCATGTCCAGGTGTGTGGATTCCGTGGCCCAGTCCAGCCAGCATTCGTGTTGATACAAGTGAAAACACCCTTCATTGCTTCCAGCAATGGACATGACTAGGAGGAGAGGTTATATAGAGTCAATATAGGGCTACCAAAGCTTATTTTCTGAAAAGAGTGGGAGATTTAGGTTTCTATTTTGAACTACTTTTAAAGGACTGTTAAAATATAATTGATAGGAATGAAAGTGTGCATGTTTAAACTTTACAGTTTTGAAAAAAAAAATTTACAGTTTGAGGAGTTTTACCATACATATGAACCTGTAAAACTATGATCAAAATACCCGTTGCTTGCGCATTTACCTCATGGACTTTTTAAAAAAAGATTTATTTATTTTACTTCTGGCTGAGCTAGATCTCTGTTGCCACAGGAGGGCCTTCTTTGGGTTCAGAGAGTGGGGGCTGCTCTCTGGCTGTGCTGCACAGACTTCTCATTGCAGAAGTGCTTCTGAGTGGGGAGCCCAGGATCTAGGCATGTGGGCTTTGGTAGTTGTGGCTCACGGTTCTAGAATGCTGGCTTAGTAGTTGCGGTGCACAGGCTTAGTTGTGCTATGGCATGTGGTGTCTTCCCAGACCAGAGATCAAACCTGTGTCCCCTGCATTGGGAGGCAGATTCTTGACCCTTGAACCACCAGGGAAGCCCTACCTCGTGGACTTTTATAATCTCTCTCCCTGCATTTTCTGACCCTCCCAGCAACCATCAACTTACTTTCTCTACAGCAGATTAGCTTGCATTTTCTAAATTTTTATTTGATTGGAATCATAAAGTGTTTACTCTTTTTTCCCGTGAGTTCATCATGATGCTGTCTTGTTTCGAGAGTCATCAATAAGCCTTATACTAGTAGTTCATTCCTTTTATTGCTGAGAACTGTTTCATTTTCTGGATATGTGTGCATGCTCAGTGGTGTCGAACTCTTTGCAACCCCATGGACTGCAGCCCATCAGGCTCCTCTGTCCATGAGATTTCCTAGGCAAGGATACGTGAATGGGTCGTTTCTTTCTCCAGGGGATCTTCCTACCCCAGGGATCAAACCCGGCTCTCCTGCATTGGCAAGCAGATTCTTTACCCCTGAGCCACCAGAGAAGATTACATGTTTACATTCAGTCTGCATTATTAACCATCACCATCTTACAACCAAGTATTCAGTAATACCATAAATCTAGCAAGTTTCCAAGGTATAATTTCTCTCACCATAGAAATGGGCTGTGTTCAAAGAAGGAGTTGAAAAATTCTATTTGGGGTCCCCTGGATGTTTGGTAGAAAACTAAGTTTAGCATGTGCAGAAGGAGATTTTACAAGGCTGGGCAGATATCAGCATCTGGGGCTGCGAGCTGTTTGGAGATTCCGGAAGCCTCACCAGCTGGAAAGAAAATCCCGACCAGCCAGAGGCGAGAGCCCTCCCTGAACAGGTTTGAGGATCAGCAGAAACCCAGAGCGGCCTCACATTAGCAGCCATCTGTTGCTGGAACACATATGCAATCTCCCCAAAGGGACAGTGGGAAGAGGGTCGGGAGAGACTGGAGGGCTGGAAAGGCCCCCCAACACAGCCACAGTCCCTGCATTTACCAGGTTCATTGTAAGGGCTTCTCACCCTCTGAACAACTTTCTTCAGCATTCTTTTTGACTATCCCTTTCTGTAATTACTGACTGATGGTCTCTAACAGGTAGCTACCCTCCATGGACCTCACCACCATTTGGGGCTGCTTTCCCAGACAAGTCAATTGCTGGGCGGGGTCCCTGTGGGCCTCCTGGTCCCTGGTGAGGTTTCTCAGGAGGGCTGGCACCCAGAGACCCTCGGTGGAAGGTACTGCAGGAGCACAGGGAGACGGTTCCCAGGGGAACGTGATGAGGGCTTTTCCTCTGAGGCCCTCCTTTTCCCAGCCCCTGGACCACATCTGACTGGAGATCGCATCTGAGAGGGGACCTGCAGGAGGAATGTGCAAGTCAGGCGGGGTGCAGAGTCAGGTTGGGTCTTTTGCTAGGTGGGAGAACAGGGGTGGCGTGGGGACCCGGGCGACCCACAGGAGTGTCCGGGCACTGCCAAGGTGATTTATTAATAGGTAGGACCTTCCAAGCTAAGTTCTCCCTTCTTCTGGGTCGAATTTTCTACGGCACAGCCCAAAGGCAATGCCCTGCCCAGAGTTCGGGCTCACTCTTGTCTGGGGATGCCCTTGAGAGTCTCAGCCTTGTCCTCGCCATCTGCTGAGTCCTCTTCCCTCCGCCCACCGGCGCGCCAAGAACTCTGGACCAGCCCACGTTGCTCCCAGCTTGGGCGCCTCTAGGCGGCGGTCTGTGCAAGTCAGGGCCAAGCGCCACCACAAGTGGGTAATCCACGATTCATGGTTTATGGAGAAAATTACAATGCAGTTAGGTAAAGAATGACTTTCCTGAACTGAGAAAAATAGTGTGTATAGGGACATGTTAAATACAGAGACACACATACAGCCATTCAGTTCAGTTCAGTCCCTCAGTCGTGTCTGACTCTTTAAGACCCCATGAACTGCAGCACGCCAGGTCTCCCTGTCCATCAACAACTCCCAGAGTCCACCTAAACCCATGTCCATTGAATCGGTGATGCCATCCAACCATCTCATCCTCTGTCGTCCCCTTCTCCTCCTGTCTTCAATCTTTCCCAGCATCAGGGTCTTTTTAAATGAGTCAGCTCTCCGCATCAGGTGGCCAAAGCATTGGAGTTTCAGCTTCAACATCAGTCCTTCCAATGAACACTCAAGACTGATCTCCTTTAGGATGGACTGGTTGGATCTCCTTGCAGTCCAAGGGACTCTCAAGAGTCTTTTCCAACACCACAGTTCAAAAGCATCAATTCTTTGGCGCTCAGCTTTCTTCATAGTCCACCTCTCACATCCATACATGACCACTGGAAAAACCATAGCCTTGACTAGACGGACCTTTGTTGGCAAAGAAATGTCCCTGCTTTTGAATATGCTACCTAGGTTGGTCATAACTTTCCTACCAAGGAGAAAGCGTCTTTTAATTTCATGCCTGCAATCACCATCTGCAGTGATTTTGGAGCCAAAATAAATAAATAAATAAATAAAGTCTAACACTATTACCACTGTTTCCCCATCTATTTGCCATGAAGTGATGAGACCAAATGCCATGATCTTAATTTTCTGAATGTTGAGCTTTAAGCCAACTGTGTTTCACTCTCCTTTTTCACTTTCATCAAGAGGCTTTCTAGTTCCTCTTCACTTTCTGCCATAAGGGTGGTGTCATCTTCATAGCTGAGGTTATTGATATTTCTCCCAGCAATCTTGATTCTAGTTTGTGCTTCTTCCAGCCCAGCGTTTCTCATGATGTACTCTGCATAGAAGTGAACTAAGCAAGGTGACAATATACAGCCTTGACGCACTCCTTTTCCTATTTGGAACCAGTCTATTGTTCCATGTCCAGTTCTAACTATTGCTTCGTGGCCTGCATACAGGTTTCTCAAGAGGCAGCTCAGGTGGTCTGGTATTCCCAGCTCTTTCAGAATTTTCCAGAGTTATTGTGATCCACACAGTCAAAGGCTTTGGCATAGTCAATAAAGCAGAAGTAGGATGTTTTTCTGGAACTCTCTTCCTTTTTCCATAATCCAGTGGATGTTGGCAATTTGACCTCTGGTTCCTCTGCCTTTAGTCCAGGGCAAAAGATTTTTTTTTTTTGCAAACATTGTTTTCCTGTACCAAGTATAATGATTAGAGGTTTTTCACTTTCTATGGTTATAAAAGAGTAATAATCCAAACTCGACATTCTACACTTTATGTTTTTTTTTAATTGTGCAGCTGGGCATTCAGGATCCTAGGTTCCCAGCCAGCAATCAAACTCTTGTCCCCTGGGAATGAAAGCACAGAGTCTTAACCACAACCAGGGAAATCCCTACACGTTAATTTTTTTTAATTTAATTGGAATATAGTTACATCTCATAGTGGTTTCTTCTTTATGTCTTTAGCTCTAGATCTTTTTCTGCAGGTTGCAGTTTTTTTAATCCATAGTTGTTCAGCAGTTAGTTGTGATTTTGGTGTGTTCCTGAGAGGAGGTAAGTTCAAGGTCCTTCCATTCTTTCTTCAAATTAAGCTTTTTAAATTAAGATAACAAATGTGCACTAATAAACTTTTGCAACCACAGTTCTAAAATTCTGCAGCTATAGAGGAGGTTTGGGCTTCCCCGATGGCTCAGCAGTTAAAAAATACACCTGCAATGCAAGAGACCCAGAAGACCCAGGTTCGATCCCTGGGTGAAGATCCCTTGGAAGAGGAAATGGTAACTCACTCCAGTATTCTTGCTTGAAAAATCCCATGGACAGAGGAACCTGGCAGGCTACAATCCAAAGGGTTGCAGAGAGTCGGACAAGACTGAGGGAGTAAGCACAGAGTAGATTCATGCTACTGACAGGAAGCTCAGGCACCCTGGCCACAAGAAACACAGTGTGAGAATGGAATTGTTGTAGGAAGGGCGAGGCCCCCCTACAGGGCCCCAAGAGCAGGCTCTTGTCTAACACTCAGAAAAGAATTGTCCGAGGAGACACGTGCTGACCAAGCAAGAGATTTTATTGGGATAGGGCACCCGGGTGGAGAGCAGTAGGGTAAGGGAACCCAGGAGAACTTCTCTGCTGAGTGGCTCGCAGTCTTGGGTTTTATGGTGATGGGATTAATTTCCGGGTAGTCTTTGGCCAATTATTATAATTCAGAGTCTTTCCTGGTGGCGCACGCATTTCTCAGCCAAGATGGATGCTAGCGAGAGGGATTCTGGGAAGTGGACAGACACGCGGTGTCTCCTTTAGCCCTTTCCTGAACTCTTCCGGTTGGTGGTGGCTTATTAGTTCCCTATTCCTTATCAGGGTCTCCTGTCATAAAACAACTCATGCAGATGGTTACTAAGGTGCCTGGCCGGGGTGGGCGGTTTCAATCAGTGTGCTTCCCCTAACAACTCCCCCCGAGAGACTTCATACTCAAGATACTTCATGGGAATTGGGGTGGAGGTCTCTTTCTTCTGTAACTTCTTGCTGCTGTGCATGGCGTACGCCTGCCTAGTGTTGGGACCTGACCTGAGCCATGACAGTTTCAACAGGCCACACTAGGCCTAAGCCTCAGGTTCTTGTAAGCATGAGTCATAATTCTAGGAAGCCCTACCAAGGTCCCCGATGACACCAAGGTCCCCGATGACACCAAGGTCCCCAATGACCCAAGGTTGAGTCAATCAAGGTTAAGTTAATCACTACAATGACCCAAGGTTGAGTCAATCACCACACGCCAACTACAATATTGCTGAGACAAAAGACCGCCTGTATATAAGCAGCTGTAATTCAGAGCTTGGGGCTCTCGTCAAGACTCCACTGTGCTGGATAAGGTGGGAGCTCTAGCTCGAGCTAGTAATAAAACCCCTTTATGTTTTTGCATTGCTGTGGACGTCTTATTCTCTCAGTTTTGGGGACTCGGACTCTGGGCATAACACTAGCAGAGCAGAAGTCTCTCTTTACAAGATCTAAGTCAAGGTTTTTTTGTTTTGTTTTTCCCTGAAACCAGCATTCACCCTTGTAATAACAGCAGTTTAGTTTGAAACTGTTGGCCCCTCTCAAGAGATGAAATAGACAGGGGCCAAACAGGAGACCTAACAAGATGGTCATCTCTGGTCCCCGGAATCAGAAGGCAACATTTAGGGTGAGGGTTGCAGGGTTTGTGACCCTTTTTGATTGGTTGGTGGTGAGGCAACAGAGCTGTGCTCCAGGAATCTTGTGTTCAGTCCGAAGTTACCATCCTCCACATGGGTAGGGGCTCAAACTCATTGTTATGCATATTTCTTTGAGTAGGAACCAGGACTCTGTCTTGAAGCCGAACCAACCTTTGATTGTTTCTCCTGTTTCTGTATCCCCTCCCTTCCGTGATTAGCAATTGTTTGAATCTACAACTTTGGAACTCAGGGAAGGTGAAGGAGGCTGAATGAAGCCTATATCCTACAGACAAGCAGTGGAGAACACAGATCAGATCTCTACTCCAGAGCCCCACAGAGTTCTACTCAGTTTTAATTCAGGGAACTAGCAACTATGACTGTGATAACTTCCTGTCAAAATGGAGCATAGGACTGCCCCACTTGGAGTATAGACACTGAACTGGAAATATCTCTGAGTTCCAAGTTCTATATCTGAATCTTGTATGATTAAAACCTCAATCCCTTGGTCTGCCATTTTGGTGTAACAGGTCCAATTAGAAGTAGTTGGAGGAGTGATAACTGGAATTTAGTAGACAAAATAAATCTCATTTCTTTTTAGAAGAATAGGCCTGAAGCCCAGTCTGGACCTGGCACTTTGGGGAGACTTGTAGCCAGGTAGCCAGTACCTAGTTTTATAAAGAGTAAGGTTGCAGTTACTAGCTTCCAGCAGACATTGTTTTGAGAAGGGTGGCATCTAAGCCTGACACAACTCAGAAAACTCAAGTGTTTAGCAATACAACGTCTAATTTGAAATTACACCCATGGTATCACCTAGTTATTTCCCAGGATGTCTGAACCACAGCTACTCTATTTCGTCTTTTAATTGAACCTTCTCCTGAAAAGATCTATCTGAAGGCCTGTTCTGCCAGTTTTTCCCAGAGCACAGAGTGCCTCATTCCTGATTTTCACCCTGAACTCCTTTCAGGGGCGTTGAAAGTCAGCAGTTGCGGTGGCCATGATTTAATCTTTGTAGATGTAGATGACAAGTGTCAGTCTTCAGTTGGCAGAGCCCCTTTTTGCTCATAAACTTGACCATGATTTTGAGGAAGGCATTTCATGACCATTTTATCCTATGGTGCTGAGAATGTCCATTCTCAGGTTTGGCAAAGATTTTGTGGACAGGCCACTCAATGTGCTGTTACTGGACTAGGCCATAAAACAGTATCCAAAATTCTCTGGACCACCTCTCTTACCAGCCTCTTGGTCCAGGAAAATATTCCCTCTTGTTGCTTCTTCCCATATCTAGAGTTACACTGTTACCATCATCGATCTCATATGGGACTATATATTATTCTATTAGAGGCCTCACACATACATTTGACAGTGTAAGAAACAGCAATTTTGTAAAACAGGTGAAATACAGATAACATAGCTAGCAGTATTAGTAAAGTCACAAATAAGACTTAAGAGCTTCCATTAGATGTAGCCCAGTATATCTCAGGTCATCTGACTTAGTCGGCTCTACAGAATCTTTATCTTCCAGGGAAATTATATATTGGCACCGTCTATAAGGCACATAGCCCAGTTTTCTAGTGTTACTAGACTGATTGTTCTTAGTATGATTTAATTGTTTCCAACACAGAGGAGACTTTAAACCTAAATTCCCATAGCCTGGTGTTATCTATATAAATCCATCCCATAATTGTGGAAGATTTTTTCCTCTTTTGCTGAAACCTTTCTTTTTGCTCTGATCGAGCTTGAGTAATAGAAAAAAGCTCAAACTTATGGCCAGAGTCAGAGCATGCATTATTAATTGGCCCAATGAGGGGATCCCATCTAGTAATATCATAGTGACCTGAATATGACTATAACTTTTTTTTAAGTAAATTTTCTCAGGGCCAAGCAGTTAGTCTTGTAGTAGAGAAATTTACCAAAGTAACCCAGAACTAGACACAGGTAATTGGCCACAAACCCAACAATTGGATTGGTTTCTAAAACTAGCATAGAATCAGGCCTATGATAGGAAAGCATTTGATTTATATGCAAAGGTCTAAGAAGTCAAGAAAACATAAATGATCATACGAATCAGGTCCAGCATCTTGGGCAAGCTGTCTACCTCCGATGTTGTCATCTTCTCATCCTGGTGTGGTGTAGTTTCTCCTGCTTGAGCATTATTTTAAGGTGAGATCAGGTCAGCTGTCTTCTCTATAGACCAATACAGTGTGGGGGCCTTTGGAAGTGGGAATTAATCTAAGAGTTAATTTCCCATCAGTTTCATTGTGCATGAGCTAGTTAAGAGTACCTGATAAAAAAGTCCTTCCATCCAGGTTGGAGGCAGTCCCTTAAATTATGTCTTATCCCAGTCCTGGTTGCAGGTCATGAGGCATCTGATCTTCATCCAAAGATAGATTACTGAGATAAGCTTCAGAAACAAACTTAGGGTGTTCTTTAAGAAATCAATTAAATTTTACATTAACATCACATAACAGCAAAGAACTATCTAAGAGATGAGTCTTACTAGATGCAGACCTCCATTAACAAACTGGGATTTAATATTTTTTGAAATATCTTTTTCTCCATAAAGTTACCCTCATTTTTATCAAATATAACCAAATTAAGGCTAGCTTGTTCACAAAATAGGTCTGTTCTCACTAATTTTGGTCTGATGATTTATATAACCATAACTGATTATAGAATTTTTATTTTGTTGAAACATGTATAGAGCCTCAGACTGAACTTTTAAAATAAAACAGGGCTGGGAAACTCACACCAAAGGCTTATCACAGATTTTGCCAAACAAATCTAGGTGAATTCTTCCCTTTTTAAGGTCTCAAACATTTCTTGAGATTTTTGTACCTGTGAGATAACCTTCCTAACTCATTTGATAAACTTACTGGAAACCTAAGAATTTCCAATTTTTGGAGGAGTCAGAGAGAAAATATAATTGTTTTGTTTATAACATTTAATTTTACCAAAGTATTGCCATAATTAGTTTGAGAAGGTTTTCCCTACTCCCTGAAAACATAAGATTCAAACCCGTAATTTTTCAGATAGAAACCATGAAAGTTGTAAGCATATTCACTGGTTCATTCAGTCCTTTTTTAACTTTTGTGAAGTCATCAGGTTTTCCATTAGAATACCAGGACATATCAGAATGTTAAGAACTCCATATAATTTCTAGGATATCTGTATTAGTAATTTTACCATACTTATAATATGAGCGGATTTATTACTCATTTGATCATCTTTTTCGTGTAATTTAACCAACCAAATAAACACAGTTTAATATCTCTCTTTGGGATGTTTCAGGGGCCCTCTGAAGCACCCAAAAGTTAGCTAGAGGTCAAAAAAACTTCAAAAGAATTCTGTTTAGGAAGTTTTATCAAAATGATCAATTAAAAGGGTTTAGAACATTTGGTCAGACTTAGTCAGCGTTGACGGGTACATCAATTAGCTTGTTGATATGTCACAATAGGCCTGAATACCGAGGCTGAAGGTCTCGTGAAAGTCAGCTCCGCCATCTTGGACCTAGCTGACTCTAACCAGTTTTCTTATGGCTGTATCATTTCTAACAAAATCCACTTATTTAACTGTAATCCAATTTTAGAGAATCTTGATCATGCATAACTCTTTTTAGTATTTTTTCATACCTTTTTCTTTCTGTCTGTCTTTCTTTTATTTTTTTCTGGAAACACACTTCCTACTTTCCTTTAGCAACCAGGAACTAACTTTTATATTAGCATTTTATAGATTGGTGAGCATAAATACCAGCGTTAATTTCTAAAACCCTTGCTTTCTTAGAACATTTTAGGAAGGCACCAAACATTATTCATGTATAGTCCCAAATCTCTTTAGTTTCTCTGTAAAAGGAAATTAGTGTTTAGTAGTAAATGTTTCAAAATCTTATTTTATTTGGAAATGACCTAACTATTCAATAGACTTCCAACACTTTGCACACTTGGCACAACCCTTAGAAATTTAAGTTACACCAATCTGGAGAGACTATTTTAGACAGGTATTTCTAAAGAATAATTATTCTTAATAGGGTTTATATAAAAGCTCATATCTCATCTACATTTTTTAGAAGTTTCTTCACTCGAGGTAATTTCCTTGTTGACAAACTTGTAACAGATATAATATTTAACTTATATTAAACCTAAGGTGAGGTAAGGTAAGGTGAAGTCGCTCAGTCATGTCTGACTCTTGGCGACCCCGTGGACTGTAACCTACTAGGCTTCTCCGTCCATGGGATTCTCCAGGCAAGAATACTGGAGTGGATTGCCATTTCCTTCTCCAGGGGATCTTCCCGACCCAGGGATCAAAGCCGGGTCTCCCACATTGGAGGCAGATGCTTTAACCTCTGAGCCACCAGGGAAGCCCTTATATTAAACCTAGGTACAATGAAAATATTCTACTTAATGTTAATTACTCTAAGACATGTCTATATTAGATAGGTCAACAAACAAACATTAATATCAGGTATTTAATACTGAATATTTCCCAGTTCACATGAACCTGGAATTTATTGTTTACTTTAGAATTATTTTATTTGTAAGCGCTTACCTTTTTTTAAGCCAAATAAATAGAGCTCATTTACAAATTAACCTCAAAAATATTACCCAGAGACAAAGACATACCAAGACATATTGAGACAGACACAGTGCAAGATCTAGCTTCATTTTCTAAGTTTAGTCATGAATTAGATATTACAATGTAAAATTTACTAATTTATTTTTTAAAAACAGTTGAAATAAATAAAAATTTTAAAGTCTTTTTCCCCTTTTCCCTCAGTCTCAGGAGTTAGAGATGGTCTAGATAAGCGTTCCTGAGAGCCCTGGTCTCAACGCACAGGGAAAGAAAATCAAGTTCTAACAAAATGGTGGCAGGTCTAAACCAAATGGTGGCCAGACAAAGCAAAATGACCATCAAAAATCACAACACAGAGCACAGAGTTAAAAGACACATATATAAACCTGGCAGTCCTCATCAGACACTCCCTTAAATACAAGAATACAGTCTCTCAGAAAATCTCCTATAGAGACACAGAACTTCAGATCCAAGTACTAACATCAAAGATTTCAAAGGGAGGAAAGGAAACCAGGTTAAAAGAAGAAGGGGGAGGAGGCGGGAGACGGGGGCAAAAGGGGTGGCCTTACAGATGTCTCCTGCCACCTATAGATACCCAGGCATTATGGGACTTTACCCCAGGCCTCCAGAGAAGAGAGGACTGGAACTCGGCCCTACCAGAAATCAGACCAGACCAGAACCAGAATTCGAGTTCTCTGCCAAGAGGAGGTGATCAGTCTCCAATCCTCAGCTCAGGCTGAGGGCCCTTTGACCAGATTCCTGTGTCCAGGACCAGGAGACTAGAAAAATGGGAAAGAATAGGAAGGGTTAAGGAGAGGAAAGAGAGAGGGAAGGGAGAGAGGTCAGTAAAGTCTCTTGTTCCTTACCTGTTGGGGCACTCTGGCCAGTTGTCCACATCAGGAGGAGACCAGGGATGAAAGGGTCCCAGTTGCAGCCACTGGGTCTGGTCCATTGGCAGGCAAGTTGGCCCCTGAGTACCCCGAGTGGTTAGGATGTCAGTCTTAGTGAAGAAGAGTCCCCGCCAGAGTCACCATTTGTTGCAGGAAGGCGGACCTCTTCCAGGGCCCAAAACTGGGCTCTTGTCTAACATTCAGAAATGCATTGTCCGAGGAGACACATGTGCTGACAAAGCAAGAGATTTTATTGGGAAAGGGCACCCGGGTGGACAGCAGTAGGGTAAGGGAACTCAGGAGAACAGCTCTGCCACGTGGCTCGAAGTCTCGGGTTTTATGGTGATGGGATTAGTTTCCAGGTGGTCTTTGGCCAATCACTCTAATTCAGAGTCTTTCCTGATGGCGCACACATCGATCAGCCAAGATGGATGCTAGCAAGAGGGATTCTGGGAAGTGGACAGACACGAAGTGTCTCCTTTAGCCCTTTTCCGAACTCTTCCAGTTGGTGGTGGCTTATTAGTTCCATATTCCTTATCAGGATCTCTTGTCATAAAACAACTCATGAATATGGTTACTATGGTGCCTGTCCAGGGTGGGCGGTTTCAGTCAGTGTGCTTCCCCTAATGTATGTATGGCTGAGTCCCTTCACTGTTCACCTGAAACTACCACAACATTGTTAATCAGTTACACCCTAAAACAAAATAAAAAGTTTAAAGTTTGAAAAAAATAATTTTCTGGTTTTTACCAAAGAGGTAGTATGTCCATGAGGCCCTCTCCATCCCCCTCAAAGGAAGATGAGGTAATCTGGCACCTAGACCCCTTCCATTCTCCATAGGTAGGTTATCTAAGCCTGAAAGCATCCTATTTATTAATGAATTCCTTTTCCTACTTTAAAAAACGTTTTCCTCTCTGTAGCCCTTCAGAATTCCCCCCTGATCGCTAGAAGGGTTGATGCTTAATTTGTGAATCAATCAATAAAGACAATTAAACTTTTTAAATGTACCCAGTTGATTTTTTTTCTTGCCAGTCGGGACCTGAAAGGGATCTTTTCTATTGTTCCTAGCGATTCACACTGAAACTCACTAAAGTGACTCTAATGCTTCAGGCTACAAACATTTAGCACACCTCAGTTGTGGATTGAAGCAGAAGACACAACCTAAAGGTTGCAAGTTGTTCTATTCGAGGATGTTACTCGGAATTTTAACTCTAGTAACAATCTCTCGCACAGCTCTGAGAAACTGCTCCGTAGAGGTAAGGGAGAAGCTGGGATATAGAGAAGGTGGTGGGTTTTTTTTTTTTTTTTTTTTTCCTGGAAAAAACAGGCAGTTGACCATTAAAGGGTCACTGATAATCACAAAGAACAGACAACTTAAGTTAATGATTTTAGTGCTTTTCTTCAGTGTATGAGAGGATGCAAGAATCTGGGCTTCTCAACACTAGCCCTTAGATATGCATCTTAACTATTAAGGGCCATTGTCCCAGGCACAAAATGCTTCCTGCCTGTCTGCATCCTGATTTCCCCTCCGGGAACACCTTTGGGGAACAGCAGCAGTGGCTGTGGCTTTGTTTCTTTTAGAACTGGAATGGGATCAGGAATGTGGGCAACGTTGTCTGCCCACAGTAACAGAATTTGGAAAAGTCTAAAATAATAGACTTGTCCTCGGAGAGCAGGATGAGNTGGCACCGGCAAGGGGGGGGGCGCGGCGGCAGGGGCGGTGGTTCCCTGATGCATAAGTCCTGCATCAGTTCTAGGGAACAAATGGAGAAGGGACACTTGTTCTTCAGTAATTTAGTGGGGAGGAAGGAGGCAAGTGTATACAGGCGTATGCCATTCAAATAGATAATTTCAGGGTAATTTTGTTAATAACTATAGATATAAAGATTGTTATGATAGCACTGAAAGAAAAAGGACATTGTTTTAAAAGTTCAGGTCAGTTGTTTTGAGTCAGGTTTTGAAAAATAAGTATTTTGCCGAGTGAAGTAAGAAAGAACACATCGTGAGCAGAGGGACTAGAGTATGTAAATAGCAATGATAGTAATAGCGGTCACAAAAATAACAATAAACACATAGTGCTTGTCAAGAACTGTTTTAAACCCTCAGTATATGTTATTTAATCTTAATAGTAATCATGTGAAGTAGATGATAACTCTTTAATAGAGAAGGAAACTAACACAGAGGTATTAAGCACGTTGTAGAGACTCATAGCTGGTGTACAGTACCCTAGAATTTAATCCCAAGCAGTCTGCCTCTTACTCCATGCTGTTCTAAGGAACGAAAGCAAGAGGCTATATTTAATACTTTTTTTTTTCCAGTTTCAAGCTTCAGACATAGAAAAGGCTTTCTGAATTATAACACATTTAAAATTTTTTTATTTATTTATTTTAATCAGAGGCTAATTACTTTACAATATTGTAATGGTTTTTGCCATACGTTCACATGTATCAGCCAGGGTGTACCCCACCTTCCCACCTCCCTCCCCATCCCATCCCTCAGGTCATCCCAGTGCACCAGCCCTGAGCAGGGGGATTCGTTACCACTGTTACCACCTTGGGAAGCCCACGCTGCACCAGACACTTAAGTCCGGGGCCCATGCTCACTTGCCGGCTGCTTAGGCCCCGGGATTCAGGATGGTGAGGCGGTCGTCAGGTCGTTTCTGACTGCGTGGTGGAGAGTGGGAGAGCATGACAGATGGAGGGACCGCAAAATGCAGAGGCTTGTAGGTCGGACTAGCCGTAACCCCAGTACAACTTCTCTGTTTTCCTTTAGAAGCCAGATGCGGTGGGTCCAGAGTCAGGCCTGCAGTGTTGCTGCCTGAGAAGTTGGCAGCACACTAAATTTGTTGGCAATTTGTTATACAAGTAATGAGATGTTTGAATCGCAGGTAGGAGGTAGTTTTACTAAAATCTAAAGACGCTCCAACTAGTTGCAGAGAAGAGAACAGACTATAGAAGTAAACGGGGGGAGGGGCAGCAGGAGGTATGGGATGATTAACTGTGGTAGCCTAATTGAGTATTCATGGACCAGAGGGACTGCCCTCGATGTCTCAGGAATTCTGGATCCATTTTTGGAGATGGGCCAAGCCAAACTGTGGGTCTCAGTGACAGAAAGGAAGTAGTGAGGGATGACCCTTAGTGTTTTGGCCCTAGTAGATGAAGGGATGGAAGAAGGCCCAGCAACTGGATGGGGACCTTAGCAGATTAATTTTCCTTGGAAATATTGTTTGTTTTTGCTCTGTTAAGAGTCTGAGATGTTTCAGTGAAGACTGAATGTGGGCAACGAGTGGGCAATTGACTGGGCAGGTCTGGAAAACTGGGAAGGTATTCAGGAATGGAAATTTTCAAAAGTGATGACCGTTGTGTGGAGCCGTGGATCACATTTAGGAGGGGAATGCAGGTTATAGTAGGCATATTAGTAGGTCAGAAAGATGGGTGTGCCCTGAGGAGTGATTCTTTTGCTCAGGGCCTGGATATGTTTGTGGGCATTGCGAACCCAAGTGAAGTAGAGAAGTGGCAGTGGGAACCTTGTAAGAGAAGTCAACCTGTCAGGTGGCCAAGGCTTGTGTGAGATGAGTGGAGGAAAAATGGCTGAGGAGACCCAGGAGTAATTGAGACAAGAAGGCAGTGAGGCTGGGGCTACTGCTTATTTAGTACTATATGGCTTATTCAGGATTTTGTGATGAATTTTGATGGGATCTGGGATGTTTTAATCTTGCTAGTGGATAAGGTCTGGGGCAGATGTCATTTATGAGTCACTATGTCTGGCTTAAAACTCAACATTCAGAAAACTAAGATCATGGCATCCAGTCCCATCACTTCATGCCAAATGGATGGGGAAACAATGGAAACTGACAGACTTTATTTTCTTGGACTCCAAAATCACTGCAGATGGTGACTGCAGCCATGAAATTAAAAGATGCTTGCTCCTTGGAAGAAAAGCTATGACCAACCTAGACAGCATGTTAAAAAGCAGAGACATTACTTTGCCAACAAAGGTCAATCTAGTCAAGGCTATGGTTTTTCCAGTAGTCATGTGTGGATGTGAGAGTTGGACTATAAAGAAAGCTGAGCAGTGAAGAACTGATGGTTTTGAACTGTGATGTTGGAGCAGACTCTTGAGAGTCCCTTGGACTGCAAGGAGATCAAACCAGTCAATCCTAAAATAAATCAGTCCTGACTATTCATTGGAAGGACTGATACTGAAATTCCAGTACTTTGGCCACCTGATGCAGAGAACTGACTAGAAAAGACCCTGCTGGAAAAGATTGAAAGTGAGAGGAGAAGGGGATGACAGGATGAGATGGTTGGATGGCATCACCAACTCAAAGGACATGAGTTTGAGTCCACTCTGGGAGTTGGTGATGGACAGTAAAGCCTGCCGTGCTGTAGTCCATGAGGTCGCGAAGAGCTGGACTCATGTTGTGGTTGAAAGGCAAAGCTGGCAGTAAAGAAGTTGAAGAGAGTTGTGGGAATGTGAAATTCGTGTCTGGTTTTACGGTGGTAAATATGGAAGGAAGGACTGGTGTCAGGTGGCCAGATTGCAGGCCAAGCCCAGAGTTTAGATGGCATCTGTGTGCACCGCCACCCCTTCCACCTAGTGGCTGCTGAGGGCTGAACACATTGGTTAATGGGCTATGAGGAGACAGAGGCATCTGTTGCACCAAGGCCTGGCATCTTCTCTCAGGTTGGGAGCTCTGGTGGAGAATATCTGGAATGGATTTGTACGGACATGGATTGTGGGTTCTCAGAGGGATAATGTTCAAGCTTTCATCTGTCCCCTTCATGACAGGGTGGTGTGACCTTTCCAGATGTTGCTGTGCGCTTCTCCCAGAGGGAATGGAGGCTCCTTGATGAGACTCAGAGACGCCTGTATCTGGATGTGATGCTGGAGAACTACACACTTATATCCTCACGCGGTAAGACTCAGCCTCCCCCGTGACCTGGGCTGAGCTCTGTATCCTGCCTCATCCCACCTTTCTGAAGGAGGTGCTCTGTCCTCAAGCGGTATAGGCACTGCTAGTTTCCCCAGTTTTCTGTGTAGTTGTGGTAGGTAGAAGGCTGGGGTATTGGCACTCCCCTCTTTTCTCTCCAACCCCAATCCTTACTGTACTGAACTCTAATAGGGCAAGTGATTTGGTTATCCATATATATGTATACATCCATGTGTTTTCAGTTCTTTTCCATTAAATAGTTTACTATAAGTTTATTGAATATGGTTCCCTGTGCTATACAGTAAATCATTGTAGTGTGCATCTGTTAATCCCATACTCCCAGTTTATCCCTCCCTCACTTCTGCTTTGGTAACTATGAGTTTGTTTTATCTGAGTCTGTGTCTATTTTGTAAATAAAGTTCATTCATACTATTTTGTTTTAGATTCTACATATAAGTGATATCATATATATTTGTTTTTCTCT
>SJYQ01016236.1:20424-41031 GCA_006410935.1 Redunca redunca | reverse complement strand
CGCTCTCCCCCACCCGCCTCCCAGACACACCTCACACCTTGAGGCTTTGGGATCTTAGTTCCCTGACCAGGGATTGAATTTAGGCCCCAACAGTGAAAGTGCCCAGTCCTAACTACTGGACCTCCAGGGAATTGGCTGTAATTGCTTTTTGACCATTTTATTATAATATGCTTCAGTGAAGTTTTTGATTGAACCTGTGAGCCTCATGTATCTGGATGTGTACTCTTTTCTCTCTAGTTAGAAAAATTTCAGTCATTGTTTCTTTAAATGTGCTTGCTACCCGTTTCTTTCTGTCTGCTCTTTCCAGGACTCTGAAAATACAAATAATGTTTTGCTTTATGTTTCATAATCCATGTATGTTTTCTTCACTTCATCTTTCTCTCTTTTTTCTCCTCACTGGATAATTAAAACACCTGTTTCCAAGTTCCTAGATTTTTACTTTTGCTTAATAAAATTTGGCTGTTGATACTGTCTTCATTGTGCTTCATTTCATTGTATTCTTCAGTAGCAGAATTTGTTTGGGTCCACTTGTTTGTTTGCTTTCTTTTTTAAAACACATTTTTACTTGGTTAGTTTTTGTTGCAGTGAGCGGGGACTGATCTTCCTTGTGGTATGTCGGTTTCTGATTGCAGTGGTTTCTTTTCTTGTGGAACACAGACTCTAGGAGCATAGGCTCAGTAGTTGTGCAGGGGCTCAGTTGCTACGGGCCATGTAGAATCTTCCTGGACCAGAGATCTTTGACAGGTGGACTCTTAAAGACTGGACCACCAGGAAAGCTCTTGTTTGTTTGTTTTAAATGAGTGTCATCATTGTATTACTAAGGTAAACATTATGCCCAACAGATGAAGGTAATTTTACCAACTCGGAATTTTTGCAAGTACATGAAATTTCCATTTTTATTGTATGGTTTGCTCAGACTAGTCAGACCATTTCTTACATATATTCCAGAGTAACTGCTTTGGAATGATTTTTCAATAGCCATAACATAAGAATGTACCAAGGACTTTCAATCTAACCAGAATTCCAAGTGACTGATTTTTAGTTAAACAAGGTAAGAAATATGGAGGCTCAACAGGGAGGGGATATTTGTATACATATGGCTAATTTACTTTGTTGTACAGCAGAAATTAATACAACATTGTGAAACAATTACCCCCCCAAAAAAGACTGATAATATCAGATTATTGATACTATCCTTTTTCAACAGATATTTATACTCTTCTTCTAATACACCAGTTATATGTTTGAACATTCAAAACACAAAGACAGCACAAAAAGACAATAAAAGCTAAAGCCCCTAGTCATAATTTTTTGACAGAAACTTAAGTATCTTTCCTGCAAATCAACTGGGTCTCCCATATTTCCATCTAGTTTTCACTTAGTTAAAAATAGATGTCTAAGGCATATTCATTGCAGAGAAACAGAGGAAAACAATAGAATGGGAAAGACTAGAGATCTCTTCAGGAAAATTAGAGATACCAAGGGAATATTTCATGCAAAGATGGGCTCAATAAAGGACAGAAATGATACAGACCTAACAGAAGAAGAAGATATTAAGAAAAGGTGGCAAGAATACATGGAAGAACTATACAAGAAAGATCTGCATGACCCAGATAACCACGATGGTGTGATCACTCACCTAGAACCAGACATCCTGGAATGTGAAGTCAAGTGGACCTTAGGAAGCATCACTATGAACAAAGCTAATGGAGGTGATGGAATTCCAGTTCAGCTATTTGAAATTTTGAAAGATGATGCTGTGAAAGTGCTGCATTCAATATGCCAACAAATCTGGAAAACTCAGCAATGGCCACAGGACTGGAAAGTCCGTTTTCATTCCAATCCCAAAGAAAGGCAATGCCAAGAATGTTCATACTACTGCACAATTGCACTCATCTCACACGCTAGCAAAGTAATGCTCAAAATTCTCCAAGCAAGGCTTCAGCAGTACATGAACTTCCAGATGTTCAAGCTGGATTTAGGAAAGGCAGAGGAACCATAGATCAAATTGCCAACATCCGTTGGATCTTAGAAAAAGCTAGTGAATTCCAGAAAAACATCTACTTTTGCTTCATTGACTATACCAAAGCCTTTAACTGTGTGGATCACAACAAATTGTGGAAAATTCTTCAAGAGATGGGAACCCAGACCACCTTACCTGCCTCCTGAGAAATCTGTATGCAGGTCAAGAAGCAACAGTTAGAACTGGACATGGAACAACAGACTGGTTCCAAATTGGAAAAGGAGCACATCAAGGCTGTATTCTGTCACTCGGCTTATTTAACTTCTATGCAGAGTACATCATGCAAAATGCCAGGCTGGATGAAACACAAGCTGGAATCAAGATTGCTGGGAGAAATATCAGTAACTTCAGATATGCAGATGATACCACCATTATGGCAGAAAGCGAAGAGGAACTGAGGAGCCTCTTTATGAAAGTAAAGAGAAGAGTGAAAAGGCTGGCTTAAAACTCAGCATTCAGAAAACAAAGATCATGGCATCAGGTCCCATCACTTCATGGTAAATAGATGGGGAAACTAGAAACAGTGACAAACTTTATTTTGGGGGGCTCCAAAATCACTGCAGATTGGTGATTGCAGCCGTGAAATTAAAAGACGCTTGCAAAGCTATGACCAACCTAGACAGCATATTAAAAAGCAGAGACCTTACTTTGCCAACAAAAGTGCGTCTAGTCAAAGCTATGGTTTTTCTAGGAGTCATGTGTGGATGTGAGAGTAGGACCATAAGAAAAGCTGAGCACTGAAGAATGGATGCTTTTAAACTGTGGTTTTGGAGAAGACTCTTGAGAGTCCCTTGGGCTGCAAGGGGATCAAACCAGTCAATCCTAAGGAAAATCAGTCCTGAATATTCATTGGAAGGCCTGATGCTGAAGCTGAAGCTCCAATACTTTGGCTACCTGGTGCAAAGAACTGACTCACTGGAAAAGACCCTGATTCTGGAAAAGTTTGAAGGCAGGAGGAGAAGGGGATGACAGAGGACAGGATAGTTGGATGGCATCACCAACTCGATAGACACGAATTTGAACAGGCTCCGGGAGTTCATGATGGACAGGGAAGCCTGACGTGCTGCAGCCTATGGGGTCACAGAGTCAAACACGACTGAGTGACTGAACTGAACTGAACTGAAGGTGTATACTTCTTATATATACCATCTTGGTTCTCATAACTTTCGTTATTCAAGTTTTTAATACCCATAGAAGTCCAAAGGTGTAAGAATACATAAACTGTTCTGGTAATAGGTAAGAGCAGACTGTAAAAGCGTAAGTTGTATGTGCTATTTCAGCGTAGTAGAATGTCTTCTTTTGGAGACCAAGTAGAATAATTCTGCTAAAAGATCAGTGCAATAAAGACAGTCAGTGTAGAAACAGCCTTTCCCATGTGTTAGTTGACACTCTGCTGGTATTAAGAGGATATAGTTGTTCTGTGTCTGCATGAAAGTGATTATAAATATGTGTAATAATCTTGTATTGTTCCATTTCTTATTTTGATATGTCTTCTTAGCTCCCTGTTGTATCGTATTAAGAATCCCATCAATGATATGATAGGGATTTCCGACATGTTCATTTATCAATTTATCTGTTGATTCTTCCCATCTGAGTGCTTTTTTGGAGAGTGGGCATACCAGAACCTCCAATATCACTGGTTGAAAGTGTGGGGTGATTCTTCAGTCCTGTTCCTCTCAGCCAACCTTCATGAGTTCAGTGAGTGCTGATATCGTTAGTCACTTAGTCATGTCCGACTCTTTACGATACCATGAACTGTAGCGCACCAAGCTCCTCTGTCCATGGAGTTCTCCAGGCAAGAATACTGGAGTGGGTTGCTGTTTCCTTCTCCATGGGGTCTTCCCAACCCGGGCACTGAACCCAGGTCTCTCACATTGGAGGCAGAATCTTTACTGGCCGAGCCACTAGCGAAGACCTGCTTTTTCATTTTTGTCTCTTTGTTAAACAACTTGTTTATGTATTGTTTACCTTACTTTGTTGAATTTTTGCTTTGTTGTTGCTTCACTGAACTGTGGTCAAACAATTATTTTGAACTTTTTGACCCTTTGTAGGTCTCCATTTCCTTGGGTGTGGTTTCTGATAAATTATGGTATATTTCTGCATTGGTTTCATGTTTCTTTGATTTTTTGGGTGTTTCCTGTAGCCTTGCATTTCTTTATGCTGATTTGATGGTGTAGTCATTTCTTCTAGGCTTCACATTACAGTTTTTGATGTGGGAAGATCTCAATCTGTGGTGGATTCAAGTTTAGGCTGTGGCCATTCTGGCTCTGTGGAAGGCCCAGCTATGTTGTTTTCTGTGCAGCTTCTTCACCTGAAGTCAGTGGCAGTAAAGATAATCAAGATTCCTCAATCAGCAAGGTTGCAGGTGTCTAAAGTGGTGGAGAAGGCTGCTAGGGAACTCCTGATCTCTTTTTCTCCCAGAGGACTTTGTCACCAAGGGGATCCTTCTTGGTGCCCTATCGACTGTTGGGTACCTGATTGGTTGTAGTAGCACTGGTGTCTGAGGTGTGTGCATCTGTTGAGGAGCCAAAGACCTGGGGTGTTGTATACAGGCACTTTTGGAGTGACAGTGGTTCTGGGGTCCGGGTGATTGGATAGCCTCAGCAACCTTGGCTTTGGTTTGAGATGTGTGGCTGTTTAGAGAGCAGCCATGGAATCTGCCTGCCTGCACATGCAGACAGTGGCTGTGGTTCTGTCAAACTGGCATGTCTAGAGCCAAGTTGTTTCTAGTGTCTGAGACACAGGAGTACATGGTGCAGGGGTGGAGTCGGGGTCTGGAGTGCTGGCACAGGTTTAGGAGGTGTGGCAGCCCTGCTTCTGGGTCAGCACAGCAGCTCCTGCTGAGGGTGTTGACCAGTTCCTTCATACTCACCAGGGCATCCACTCTGACCATGAGTGACAGATGAGAGAAATAGCCCAGGGGCAGCCCAGCCCTCATTTCCTAGTCATTTCCAGATGTCTCTTTTAAGACACTTGCCAGTGATCCATTCTGTGTGCTTCTTCCTTTTATTATGTTTCACTGTGGTGGCGGTGGTGGTGGCGGTGGTGGTGGCGGTCAACAGTTAGGTTGTGTCCTGCTCTTTACAACCTCCTGGACTGCAGCACTGCAGACTCCTCTGTCTTTCACTGTCTTCTGGAGTTTGCTCAAATTCATGTCCATTGAGCCAGTGATGCTATCTAACCATCTTATTTTCTGCCGCCCCTTTCTCCTTTTGCCTTCAATTTTCCCCTTCATCAGGGTTTTCCCAGTGAGTTGGCTCTTCGTATCACGTGGCCAAAGTATTAGAACTTCAGCTTTAGCATCAGTCCTTCCAATGAGCATTTAGGGTTGATTTCCTTTAGGATTGACTAGTTGGATCTTCTTGCAGTCCACGGTATTCTCAAGAGTATTCTCCAACACAATTCAAAAGCATCAGTTCTTTGGCACTCAGCCTTCTTTATGGCTCAACTCTCACTTCCATACATGATTATAAGAGTCAATTCTTCACTGGACTCTTGTGTCTTCCAAGGCTGATTAATGTCCTTCATGGACAGCTGTTTATTTTTCATTGATGGTGAAGGGTGGCATCCCCTATTATACTATTTTATTGATGTCACTCTGCTTGTGCTCTTTCCTGGGTCTGCTGTAATGCTGAGTTGCTCTGGAACGCTACTAGCCTTTCCTTTTTTCTTTTTTTCCTTCAGTGCTCCATGTATCCAGTAATTGCGGTTATGACTTTCTTAGGGAAAGGAATCCTTTGTGCATAATGGGATGGACATGACTCTAGCCATGGCACGGTGAGCTCAGTGGGCCTGGTCCTGCTGAATTATAGCTGGGGAGACTGTGACATCAGTGCATTGTTAAAAATATACCAGGAAACTGTCGTTGTTCAATGAAAACTTTGGTACTATTGCCAGTGACCACACCCCATTTCTACCTTTACTCCTCCACTGTTGACTTTTTGCTGACCTGTCATTTCTGTTACTTTGTCATTTCTGCTATGACTTCCAGCACAGGGATCATCTCCACCTCTCTGGACTCAAAATCTTACCTGTTTCTCTTACCACGCTTTCTCTATTACTCTCTGAACTTTGCCCATCATGCATCACGCTGTGAGGTGTGAATATATGCTTAAATTGACCTTGAAAAGCAAATGATTTGTGATTGTGTTTTTGTGTCCATGATCACACCCTTCTACTGAGCTTCACCTCAGTAGTAGAAAAGGTCCTACAGGAAGCTGTGGACAGAGAAGCAAGCACTAGACCCTGCTTCTTTTCCTTGTGTCACACTCTACTTTTGTATCCTTTTCTTGTTGAGGTCCCCACCAGTTTCAGACCCAGTAATGCACAGCAGCTGCTGCTTAAACTGATTTCCAACTCCCTAGTCTTAAAAAGTATCCCATTTCTTTGAAGGTCATTCTTATATGAAATGGCTATACATTTATGGTGAACTAGCTCCCTCCCTATGAAGTCAACATGCACTTCACTAGTGTTTCTTTGCATTCAGGTTGCTGCTGCGGAGAAGAAGGTGAGGAGGCATCCTATGAAAAAGCTGTTCCTGTAGGAGTCTCACGGACTGGATCTCCCACAGCAGCTCCATTTTCTCAGAAGACCCATCCCTGTGAGAACTGTAGTACAGTCTTGAGATATGTTTTCCACTTGGTGGAGCAGCAGGGAACACAGTGCAGCCAGAAACTGTTGAGGTGTGGGGCGTGTGCAAAAAAATTTTATATGCCTTTGAGAAGCTGTGTACATGAGGCTTTATCTTTTAAGAGCCCCAGATTCCATGTACCAGGGAAGCTTACTTCTGGGAAAATCCTGGCCAGCATGGGACATCTGCAGGCCACTTATACCGTGGAGGAGCTGAATACAGCCACCCAGTACAGATCAACTTCACCAAGCAGAAGTCATCATACCTCCGGAGAGTGCGAGAAAGCCTTCAGCCCTAAACACACACTTGTTCAGGACTGGAGTGTCTACACTGAAAGGCCATGTTTTGTGTGCAGGGAATGTGGGAAAACATTCAGGTACAAATCAACGTTTATTATGCACCAGAGAGTTCATCCTGGGGAAAGACTTCATTTGTTTATCAAAAGTGGCAAATCTTTTAGGCAAAACTCAACTGTCATTCAGGATAAAAAAATTAATACTCATTCAGGATCAGAGAAGTGCAGCAAATGTGGGAAGTCCTTAAGCCACAAGTCAGTCCTCATTTCTCCCCAGAGATTGCACAATGGAGAGAATAGTTCTGTGTGCAGTGACTGTGCAGAGTCTTTTTACCACAGCTTTGTGTTCATTGGACATAAGAGAGTATTTTCTGGAGAACGTCCTTATAGGTGTAGTGACTGTGTGAAATCTTTTACATGTAGATCTGCCCTCATTTATCATAAGAGCTCTCACACAGGAGAAGGACCTTATGAGTGCAGTGAATGTGGGAAATCCTTTACCACTAACTGTATCCTCCGATCTCATCAGAGATCTCACACTGGAGAAAAGCCTTATAAATGCCTTGAATGTGAGAAATCTTTTACCTCTATCAATTCTTTCCAATATCATCAGATATCTCACACTGGAGAAAAGCCTTATAAATGCAGTGAATGTGGAAAACGCTTCATCTCTAACTTCAACCTCTGTTATCATCAGAGATCTCACACAGGAGAAAAGCCTTATAAATGCTATGAATGTGGGAAATCTTACACCTCTACCACTGGTCTCCAATATCATCAGAGATCTCACACTGGAGAAAAGCCTTATAAATGCAGTGAATGTGGAAAATGCTTCACCTCTAACTTCAACCTCCGTATTCATCAGAGATCTCACACAGGAGAAAAGCCTTATAAATGCTATGAATGTGGGAAATCTTATACCTCTAACAATGCTTTCCAATATCATCGGATATCTCACACAGGAGAAAAGCCTTATAAATGCTATGAATGTGGGAAATCTTTTACCTCTACCAGCGCTCTCCAATATCATCAGAGATCTCATACTGGAGAAAGGCCTTACAAATGCAGTGAATGTGGGAAATCTTTTATGTCTAGATCCTCATTCATTTGTCATAATAGATCTCACACAGGAGAAAGACCTTATGAGTGCAGTGAATGTGAGAAATCTTTTACCTCTAAGCCTTCCCTCAGATATCATCAGAGATCTCACCAAAGGCCTTATAAGTGCAATGAATGTGGGAAGTCTTTTATTACCAGTTCCCATCTCCATCGTCATCAGATAATTCACACTGAAGAAAAGCCTTATGCATGTGGTGAGTGTGGAAAATCTTTTATTACTCCTGCTGTTTTTCATTACCATCAAAAAATTCATTCTAGTGAATGGCCGTATAGGTGCACTGAGTGTGGGAAATCTTTTGCCTCTAAATTCAACTTTCATTATCATCAGGGGATTCATTCTGGAGACAGGTCTTATGTAAGGTGCAATGAATGCAAGAAATCATTTACTACTATCAGTTCTCTCCGTAATCATCAGAGAGTTCATTCTGGAGAAGGACCTCATGAGTGCAGTGAATGTGGGAAATCTTTCATGTCTAGGTCAGCCCTCAAGTGTCATCAGAAATCACATGCAAGTGAAAGGCCTTTTGAGTGTAGTGAATGTGGGAAATCCTTTATCTTTAGGAGTACCTTAGTTAAACACCAGAGAGTTCACACAGGGGAAAGTGCTTATGTGTGTACTGAGTGTGGGAAATCTTATAATAGTAAGTGTAGCCTTATTGAACACCAGAATATTCACAAAGGTCAAAGGCGTTATGAATGCAGGGAATGTGGAAAATCTTTTAACTTTAACTCTGCCTTGTACTATCATAAGAAAACTCACACTGGAGAAAAGCCTTACAAATGCATTGAATGTGGAAAATCTTTTATTACTAATTACCTCCTCCGTGTTCATCAGAGAGCCCACACTGGAGAAAAGCCTTTTGAGTGCAGTGAATGTGGGAAATCTTACACCCTTAGTTACCACCTTCGTTGTCATCTTAGAATTCATACTGGAGAAAGCCCTTACAAATGCACCAAATGTGGGAAATCTTTTACCACTAGTTACCAGCTCCGTATACATCTGAGAAGACACACTGGAGAAAAGCCTTATGAGTGCAGTGAATGTGGGAGATCCTTTAGCAGCAAAGCTGGCCTCCATTATCATCAGAGTGCTCACACTGGAGAAAGGCCTTATGAGTGTGGTGATTGTGGGAAAGCCTTTGTCCAGAGATATCATCTCATTATACACCAGAGAGCTCACACTGGAGAAAGGCCTTATGAGTGCACTGAATGTGGGAAATCTTTCACTCATCTCAAAAGCCTCTATTATCATCAGGGAGTTCACTGTGGAGAAAGGCCTTTTAAATGTAGTGAATGTGGGAAATCTTTTATTAACACCGCTAAACTGCACTCTCATAAGAAAGGTCACACTGGAGAAAGGCCTTAGGAATGCACTTAAATACAGGAAATCTTTTATGAGCAAGTCACTTTGAACATTTGAGAGTTTACCCTAGAGGAAGGCATAAATGTACAGGGAATGTGCAATTTCCTTGTTGAGTATGGGGACACTGGAGGAAATTGAGGGGCGATTGGTCTGAATTGAATCTCATTTCGAGTGTTTCTGAGAGCAGCATGAATCTTTATTCCTTATTCAGATTAGAGATTATAGAGTATTGAGGCACTATTGAAAGGTATGTATTCTCCAAGTCTAAAAGAACCGTGTTTCCTGATGTCCACAAATCTTTGAGCTAATCTCATTATTTGTATGACCACTGTGTCCAAGGGAAACCACAACTGGTACAGAAACTCTGGTTTAGTAGGGCGTGGGGGAAATTGCAGGCAACTTGATGGAATATGCCTCTCCTAAAAGTGCATCCTAATGTTTATATGACATTGACTTGGCAGTATCAGTTTATATGCTGATTCTAGTGAATTTCACTTCAAGGACCTTACTGCAGAGGCAGGAAAGGAAAAGGGGATGTGACTCTTGTGATCTAGGCAGCATTCCTGCTGACTCAGGCAGAAATGTACTTCATTGTCCCCATCTTCGCTACTAGATAAAAGACTATCTCCAGAGGATGTGAGGAGTGTGTTGGTGGGTTCAGCATACAGTTGCAGAACCTTTTTTTCCAAAAAGAGTAGGACATACAGGTTGTTTTTTTTTTCTTTCCATTTTGAGCCAATCTTCAAAGCTATATCAAAGCATAATTTACATTCACCAAACTGCAGCCATGAAGTCAGACCACTGCTTCTTGGCGGGAAACCAATGACAAATCTAAACAGTGTCCTGAAAAGCAGAGACATTACTCTGCCGACAAAGATGTGTATGGCCAAGGCTATGGTGTCCCCAGTGGTCACTTACAGTTATGAGAGCTGGACCATAAAGAAGGCAGAATGACAAGGAATTGATGACTTCAAAATGTGGTGCTAGAGAAGACTCCTGAAAGTTTTTCACAGCAAGGAGATCCAACCTTGAATATTCACTGGAAGGACTGATGCTGAAGCAAGTTTTCACCCAGGTATGAACCTCTTGAGTCCTGATAATGCCCATATCCGTTAATGGTATGTTGACCTCTCCTTGCCCTTCCCACCTCTCCAATAACCATTGATGTACTTTCCCCTAGAATAGATAACATGTGCCTTTTCTTGAATTTATCTGATTGGAGTCATAAACGGCTTACTATTTTTGTTTTCCTTTGTTTCATAATTGTTTCAGATTCATCCATGATATATACAAGTATCTCATCTCTTTAGTTTTTGATGAGTAGCATTCTTATATTTAGATGTACAACTGTTTATCCATTCATCTTTTTCTGAGCCTTTAGGTTATTTCTAGGTTTTCATTCTTGAAAATAAAGCTGCTGTAAACATTTGTGTTATTTCTTTATGTGGATGTATGTTCCTTTTATTGATAACTCAGGGGTATGTCTGAGTCACTTTGGTAGATGAATTTTAACACCTGATGAAACTAAGAAACTCATTTAAAATGACTGTTCCCCTTTCCATTTCCATCTGCATTGTAGGAGTTCCAGTTTCTCAACATCTGTACCAATCATTAATATCAGTCCTTTTAATAAGTGAGTCAAGCTCTCTCTGAGCTTTTAATTGGTTTTTCTACATTCCCCTAGAGATTCATGATTTTTGAGCATTTTTAATGTGCTGTTTACCAGCTGTATATCTTCTGTATAATTGCTGATCATATCATTTGCCTTTTTTAATATGTGTCATCCCTGTTCCCATCACTTAAGTCTAGGCATTCAGTGAAACAATAAACCTAGCCCTGCTTTGTAGCTTTTGCAATTTTTAAAATTCTTAGGTTGTGAAAGTGGGATATACTCAGGGAAGGAGCTGATAAATTCTGCTTGGGTCCTCTGGGTGTTCAGTGGAAAACTAAACTTAGCATCCAGTTCCTTATGTTGTTCAGTCACTCAGTCGTGACTGACTCTGAAACCCCATGAAGTGCAGCACGCTAGGCTTCCCTGTCTCACCATCTCCTGATATGGGCTTCTTACGTTCTGAATGCTCTCTTCAAGGTTCTTGTCATCTTTCTCTGTTTGTAATTATTGACTCATGGCATCAGGTATTTTCCCTCTGTGAAACCACTTGGGGAGCTTTTTCAGAGACTCCAGTTGGTTGATGGGGCCACTGTGGGTCTCTCCATCCCTGGTGAGACTTCTCAGGAAAACTAGAGCCCAGGAAGTTCCCCAGTGGAACCTGATGTGGCCTTTTTGTCCAAGGCCCACATTCTCCAAACCACTGGCCATGTTTGATTGGAGGTGGCATCTCAGGAGAGGGAAAGGGATGAGCCAGGTATGGTGCAGAGCAGGAGGTGGCGGGAAGGTAGTGGTGGTCATGGGGACCCAGGAGAAACCTAGGTGTGTTGGCACCCACCAAGGGAATTTAGGTAGGACCATTCGGGCTGAGTAACCAATTCTCTTGGGGTGAGGTTACCAGGGCTCATCCCTAAGGTGATGTGCTGCCCAAAGTCACAGATCCCTTTTGCCCTTGGAGGTTCCTGAGCAATCCAGGACAGTGAGGGCAGGATGCAGTCTTGTTGATCTGCTGACAGGCCCCACCTTGTGCCCAACATGTATGGTGTAAACGCCAAAGATTTCCTCGATGAGGCAAAAAAACAAGGCTTAGCCTCTGAGGTCAGAATCAAGAGTTTCATTCTTTGGAGCAAAGTGGAGACTCAATCTTCATGTTGATTAGGTTGTCCAAGCTATATTATTAAGGGAGAAATTAATGTCAGACAAGAAAGCACAAATCAGGAACTTTAGTACTAAGCAGGATAAGTGGCAATAAAAAACTACATGTAGCCATCAGTTTGAAACTCCAGGAAATCAAGGATTAAAGATTAAAAACTACATGTAGACATCATTTTGAAATTAAAGGAAATAAAATATTTAAAAGTCCTGAAATGACTTCTTGTGGTGCAGTGGTTAACAATTCACCAATTTCAGATTGGGTGAAATTGGTCTTACAGTGTAGGTGGCATGGGGTAGGTTCCCTGGTCCTGGAAGATCCCATATGCCACAGGGCAACTAAGCCTGTTCTCCAGAACAAGAGAAACTAATGAGAAGCTCTCATCACAACTAGAGAGCAGCCCCTGCTTGCTGCAATTTAGAGAAAGCACGAAGCGACAAAGACCGCCACCGCAGCCACCACCTCAAAAAAAATAAGTTCAGCGGGACTCCCCTGGTGGGCCAGTGTTTGGAAATCTGCCTGTCAATGCAGGGGACATGGGTTCTATCCCTGGTCTGGGAAGATGACGCATGCCAGGGGCAGGCAAGTCCACAGGCCACAACCACTGAAGCCTGAATGCTTTAGAGCTTGCGCTCTGCAACACAAGCCGCCATAATGAGAACCCCTCCCACAGCAACTAGAGAGTAGCCCCCACCGGCTTCACCTAGAGAAAGCCTGGGTACGGTAACGAAGACCCACTGTAACCAATAATAAATAATCTTCAAAACTTGTTCAGGGAAAGTAAAGCCTTTTAAAGACAATCAGCTATACTCCAATGTAAAATAAAGAGTTTAAAAAAATAAAGAGAACTAAAAATGGAATTTTTTTCCCCAGTAAGACTACCATCTTGGTTCATTTGGGGTGTTATAACAAAATACCACAGCCTTGTTATTTATTTATTTTATTTTTTTAATGAACATTTCTTTCTCATTAAGTTGGAGGCTGTGGAGTACCAGATCAAGATACCAGAATGGATGAGTTTTCTGATGGTAACCCACTTCCTGGATCTTAGTTGGTGCTTTCTTGCTGTGTCCACATGCGATAGAAAGAGTCAGGGGTCTCTCTGGAGCTGCTTATAAAGGCATTAATACCACTTCCGAGGACTCCATGACCCTATAACTGAAGCATCTCTTAAAGACCCCACTCCTAATACTAGCACCTTTGGGACTGTTCTTTCAACACAACTTTTGGAGGAACAACTCAAACATTCAGACCATAGCATCTGTCTTGCAAGAAATGTGTAAATTTCATTAGAGATGATCAAAGTTGTATAGGCCAAAAAGTACAATTAAAGAAGAGCACTGAAGAAGGAATAAAGGTAAAGGTATTTTTCTCGTTCTTAATTGATCTGATAACAATTTGAAATAGTAATACCAACAATACATTCTATTATGTATGCTTATGCGTATGCATATCCTGTATATGTATGCTTCTATGTAAGTAGAATTGTGTAGTCGCCCAGTGTGTCCGACTCGCTGGTCGGATTGCAATACGCCAAGCTTCCCTGTCCTTTACCATCTTCACCAGAGCTTGCTCAGACTTGTCCATTGAGTTGGTGATGCTATCCAATCATCTCATCCTCTGTTGTCCCTTTCTCCTCCTGCTATCAATCTTTTCTAGCATCAGGGTCTTTTCTAATGAGTCAGCTTTTTGTATCAGGTGGCCAAACCATTGGAGTTTCAGCTTCAGCACCAGTCCTTCCAGTGAATATTCAGGACTGATTTCCTTTTGGGTGGACTGGTTGGATCTCTGCCGTCCAAGGGACTCTCAAGAGTCTTCTCCAACACCACAGTTCAAAAGCATCCATTCTTTGGCACTAGGCTTTCTTTATACTCCAACTCTCACATCCATACATGACTACTGGAAAAACCATTGCTTTGACCAGATGGACCTTTGTTGGCAAAGCAATATCTCTGCTTTTTAATATGCTGTCTAGTTTTGTCATAGCGTCTCTTCTAAAGAGTAAGCATCATTTAATTTCACAGCTGCAGTCACCATCTACAGTGACTTTGTGGAGTCCAAGAAAATAAAATCTGTCAATGTTTCCATTGTTTCCCCATCTATTTGCCATGAAGTGATGGGACCTGATGCCATGATCTTTGTTTTTTGAATGTTGAGTTTTAAGACAGCTTTTTCACTCTCCTCTTTCACCTATGTTAAAAAGCTCTTTAGTTCCTCTTTGCTTTCTGCCATAAGGGTGGTGTCATCTGCATAGCTGAGGTTATTGATATTTCTCCTTGCAGTCTTGATTCCAGCTTGTGCTTCAATCCAGCCCAGCATTTTCCATGATGTACTCTGCATGGAAATTAAATAAGCAGGGTGACAATATTCAGCCTTGATGTGCTCCTTTCCCAATTTTGAACCAGTCTGTTCCATGTCTGGTTCTAACTGTTGCTTCTTGACCTGCATACAGATTTCTCAGGAGGCAGGTAAGGTGGTCTAGTATTCCCATCTCTTAAGAATTTTCCACAATTTGTTGTGATCCATAATGCCAAAGGCTTTCGTGTAGTCAATGAAGCAGAAGTAGATGTTTTTCTGGAATTCTCTTGTTTTTTCTATGATCCAACAGAGGTTGGCAATTTGATCTGTGGTTCTTCTGCCTTTTCTAAATCCAGCTTGAACATCTGGAAGTTCTTGGTTCACACAGTGTTGAAGCCTAGCTTGGATAATTTTGATCATTACTTTGCTAACATGAGAAATGAATACAATTGTTCAGTAGTTGAACATTCTTTGGCACTGTCTTTCTTTGGGGTGGGGATGAAAACTGACCTTTTCCAGCCCTGTGGCCACTGGTGAGTTTTCCATATTTATTGGCCTATTGAGTGCAGCACTTTCACAGCATCATGTTTAAGGACTTGAAATAGCTCAGCTAGAATTCCTTCATCTCCACTAGCTTCGTTCGTAGTGATTCTTGGTAAGGCCCCCTTGACTTCACATTCCAAGATGTCTGGCTCTAGATTAGTGATCACACCATCATGGTTATCTGGATCATTAAGATCTTTTTTGTATGGTTCTTCTGTATATTCTTGCTACCTCTTCTTAATATCTTTTTCTGTTAGGTCCATACCGTTTCTGTCCATTATTGTGCTCATCTTTGCATGAAATTTTCCCCTGGTATTCCTAATTTTCTTGAAGAGCTCTCTATTCTTTCCCATTCTGTTGTTTTTCTCTATTTCTTGGCACTGTTCACTTAAGATTTTCTTATCTCTCCTTGCTATTCTTTGGAACTCTGCATTCAAATGGGTATGTCTTTCCTTTACTGCTTTGCCTTTCACATCTCTTCTTTTCTCAGCTATTTTTAAGGCCTCCTCAGACAACCATTTTGCCTTTTTGCCTTTCTTTTTCTCGGGAATGGTTTTGATCACTGCCTCCTATACAGTGTTACAAACCTCCGTCCATAGTTCTCCAGGCACTCTATCAGATCTAATCCCTTCAATCTATTTGTCACTTACACTGTATAATCATAAAGGATTTGATTATAAGTAGAATAAATGACATTAATAATTCAAGGGACTAGAGGGAGGAACTGGGATTGTTGTATTAGGAGGTGCGCTATCTGTGAAATGGAGAATGTTATTTGAAAGTGGACTTGGTTTAATCGTCAATGTTTACTTCAAACTCTAGTGTCCATGTGCTAAGATGCTTCAGTTGTATCTGACTTTGCAACCCTATGGACAGAGGAGGCCCACCATAGCAGGCCCACTAGGCTCCTCTGTCCGTGGGATTCCTCAGGCAAGAAGACTGGAATGTATTGCTGTGTCCTCCTCCAGCGGATCTTCCTGACCCAGGGGTCAAACCCATGTCTCTTGTATCTCCTGAATTGGCAGGCAGGTTCTTTATCAGTAGTGCAAAGAAGTATAACCTGATATGCTAACAAGATAGAATGGAATCATAAAATAATGAAAACCACAAAAGTAGGAAGAGTAGAAAACAAAAATTGGAATAAAGGGACTTCCCTGGTAGCTCAGGAGTGAAGAATCTCCCTGCCAATGCAGATCACTGGTCCAGGAGGACCCCTCATGCCACAGAGCAACTAAGCCTGTGTGCCGCAACTATTGAGCCTGTGTGTACAGCCTGAGAGCCGCAACTACTGAACCTATGCTTCTCAGCTGCTTAAGCCTGTGCAACATAGAGCCTGTGCTCCACAAGAGGAGCCATGGCAATGAGAAGCCCACTCACTGCAACCAGAAAGTAGCCCCTGCTTGCCGTTCAGTTCAGTTCAGTTCAGTTCAGTTCAGGCGCTCAGTCGTGTCCGACTCTGCGACCCCATGAATCGCAGCACGCCAGGCCTCCCTGTCCATCACCAACTCCCGGAGTTCACTCAGACCAAGTCCATCGAGTCAGTGATGCCATCCAGCCATCTCATCCTGGGTCATCCCCTTCTCCTCCTGCCCCCAATCCCTCCCAGCATCAGAGTCTTTTCCAATGAGTCAACTCTTCGCATCAGGTGTCCAAAGTACTGGAGCTTCAGCTTTAGCATCAGTCCTTCCAAAGAACACCCAGGGCTGATTTCCTTCAGAATGGACTGGTTGGATCTCCTTGCAGTCCAAGGGATTCTCAAGAGTCTTCTCCAACACCACAGTTCAAAAGCAGCAATTCTTCAGCCCTCAACCTTCTTCACAGTCCAACTCTCACATCCATACATGACCACAGGAAAAACCATAGCCTTGACTAGACGGACCTTAGTCGGCAAAGTAATGTCTCTGCTTTTGAATATGCTATCTAGGTTGCTCATAACTTTTCTTCCAAGGAGTAAGCGTCTTTTAATTTCATAACTGCAATCACCATCTGCAGTGATTTTGGAGCCCAAAAAAATAAAGTCTGACACTGTTTCCACTGTTTCCCCATCTAATTTCCATGAAGTTATGGGACCGGATGCCATGATCTTCGTTTTCTGAATGTTGAGCTTTAAGGCAACTTTTCATTCTCCACTTTCACTTTCATCAGGAGGCTTTTTAGTTCATCTTCAATTTCTGCCATAGGGTGGTGTCATCTGAGGTTATTGATATTTCTCCTGGCAATCTTGATTCCAGCTTGTGTTTTTTCCAGCCCAGCGTTTCTCATGATGTACTCTGCATATAAGTGAAATAATCAGGGTGACAATATACAGTCTTGACGTACTCCTTTTCCTACTTGGAACCAGTCTGTTGTTCCATGTCCAGTTCTAACTGTTGCTTCCTGGCCTGCATACAGATTTCTCAAGAGGCAGGTCAGGTGGTCTGGTATTCCCATCTCTTGAAGAATTTTCCACAGTTTCTTGTGATCCACACAGTCAAAGGCTTTGGCATAGTCAATAAAGCAGAAACTGATGTTTTTCTGGAACTCTTGCTTTTTCCATGATCCAGCGGATGTTGGCAATTTGATCTCTGGTTCCTCTGCCTTTTCTAAAACCACCTTGAACATCAGGATGTTCATGGTTCACGTATTGCTGAAGCCTGGCTTGGAGAATTTTGAGCATTACTTTGCTGGCCTGTGAGATGAGTGCAATTGTGCAGTAGTTTGAGCATTCCTTGGCATTGCCTTTCTTTGGGATTGGAGTGAAAACTGACCTTTTCCAGTCCTGTGGCCACTGCTGAGTTTTCCNNCTTTGCTTTTCGCTTCTCTTCTTTTCACACCTATTTGTAAGGCCTCGTCAGACAGCCATTTTGCTTTTTTGCATTTCTTTTCCATGGGGATGGTCTTGATCCCTGTCTCCTGTACAATGTCACAAGCCTCATTCCATAGTTCATCAGGCACTCTATCAGATCTAGGCGCTTAAATCTATTTCTCACTTCCACTGTATAATCATAAGGGATATGCCATTACTAGAGAAAAAGCTCATGCAGCAACAAAGACCCAGCACAACCAAACATAAATTAAAAAAAAATTTTTTTTACTCTAAACAAAGGAAAAGGGCAACGACTCCAAATTAGTAGCAAATATAACAAATATGCTACAGTCCATTGGAGAAGGCAATGGCACCCCCACTCCAGTAATCTTGCCTGGAAAATCCCATGGATGGAGGAGCCTGGTTGGCTGCAGTCCGTCGGGTCGCTAAGAGTCGGACACGATTGAGCGACTTCACTTTCACTTTCACTTTCATGCATTGGAGAAGGAAATGGCAAGCCAATCCATTGTTCTTGCCTGGAGAATCCCAGGGACGGGGGAGCCTGGTGGGCTGCCATCCTTGGGGTCGCAGAGAGTCGGACACAACTGAAGTGACTTAGCAGCAGCATGCTACAGTCCATGAGGTCGCAAAGAATTAGATGTGACTGAGTGAGCACAACACAGCATGGTAGATATTAATCCAACAATCCAACTATCTCATAGTCACTTTGAACAGCAAAAGACTAAATATAAGAGATTTCCAGAGTAGGTAGAAAACCAAGATCCGAAGTATTATCTACAGAAATGGTCTTATTCTTCTAAGTTTTTAATAATTTGCCACAGCGGCAATGGAATATGTATAATGGAATTCCCTGGCAATTCAGTAGTCAGGACTCCACCCTTCCACTGCTGGGGCCCTGGGTTCAGTCCTTGGTGGGAGAACTAAAATCCTGCATGCCCATGGCTTGGCCAAAAAAAGAAAAGAAAAGAAAATGCATACTGGGGTAGAAGTGAAAGAAATGAAGTAACTGAAAAAGACAAATTAGCAAACCAAGACAGGGCTTACTTCTGACTTTGTGACATTGGTGTGGTCATGTCACATGGTAAATATGTGGTAAAGAAACCTCTTTATTTACTATGGATTCATTGCTTAACAGTGTCAGTTCATTATCTGTCATCAGACAAAATAATAATGTTATATTAATACTTCATTATACATTAACATTAATAATGTTATATTAATGCTTCCCAGGTGGCATTAGTGGTAAAGAACCCACCCGCCAATGCAGGAGACATACGAGATGTGGGTTCAATCCCTCGTTCAGGAAGATCCCCTGGAGGAGGGCATGACAACCTACTCCAGTATTCTTGCCTGGAGACTCCCATCGACAGAGAAGCCTGGCAGGCTAAAGTCCATAGTGTCACAAAGAGTTGGACAATACTGAAGTGGAGAATGTTTCATCATAAAATTATTCAGTTATGACTGGGTTAGAAATGACTTTATGACTAGTGGGGGCAAAAGTTAGTTTGTGAACTACTTTGCTAATTGGAAATCATTCAAGTCTCTGTGTTTTAGTGAAATATACCCTTGACCCTATTGTAAAGATTCTGTAAATGGAGGAATAGAAAGGACACAGCCTCATTACAGCTTATTGTGAAGTGCCTGGTTGCTTACTCAGGTCCAACTCTTTGGGGCCTCATGGACTGTAGCCCACCAGGCTCCTCTGTCCATGGAATTTTCCAGGCAAGAACACTGGAGTGGGGTGCCATTTCCTCCTCCAGGGGGTCTTCCCTACCTAAGGATCCAAACTGAATCTCTTGCATTTCCTGCCTTGAAAGGAGGATTCTTCACCACCCAGAATTTAATCCCAATAAATATTTACAAAGTGTATTGAAGTTTAGAAACACACACTTATACTCCCAGTATATTATGTGGGTTTAGAATTAAGCTTTTAAATCTATCATTGGAATAGAGATAGATAGGTAGGCCAATGGAACAGAATATATAGCCCCGAAATGAATAGGTCCACATACGGTGAATCTGCTTACATCAAAGCCATCAAGAATAGACAATGAGGAGGACCCGGCGGGCGCGCTCCCCCAGCCTCTCTCTCCCCGCCAGAACCATGTCGGGCAGGTCGGTTCGAGCCGAGACCAGGAGCCGGGCCAAAGATGATATCAAGAGGGTCATGGCGGCTATCGAGAAAGTGCGCAAATGGGAGAAGAAGTGGGTGACTGTGGGCGACACATCCCTGCGAATCTACAAGTGGGTCCCCGTGACGGAGCCAAAGGTTGACGATAAAAACAAGAACAAGAAGAAGGGCAAAGATGAGAAGTGTGGCTCAGAGGTGACCACCCCGGAGAACAGCTCCTCCCCGGGAATGATGGACATGCACGATGATAACAGCAACCAGAGCTCCATTGCAGACGCCTCCCCCATCAAACAGGAGAACAGCAGCAACTCCAGCCCCGCTCCCGAGCCCAACTCAGCCGCGCCCGGCGATGGCACCGACGCCAAGGTGGACGAGGCCCAGGCCGATGGGAAGGAGCTCCCTGGGGCCGACGATGCTTCCGACGAGCAGAATTCACAGTCTTCAATGGAAAACTCGATGAACAGTTCAGAGCAAGTCGAACGGCAGCCGTCTGGGGATGCGGGCCTAGCTGCAGAGACATCCACAATCTCTCAGGTACCTCGATCGAGGTCTCAGAGGGGCAGCCAGCTCGGCCAGGAGCCTGCTGGGGTGTCGGGGGTACGTTGAAAGGTGTCTTCTTGTTTTTGTTTTCTCGTTT
>SJYQ01016236.1:0-20390 GCA_006410935.1 Redunca redunca | reverse complement strand
CAGCTTATTGTGAAGTGCCTGGTTGCTTACTCAGGTCCAACTCTTTGGGGCCTCATGGACTGTAGCCCACCAGGCTCCTCTGTCCATGGAATTTTCCAGGCAAGAACACTGGAGTGGGGTGCCATTTCCTCCTCCAGGGGGTCTTCCCTACCTAAGGATCCAAACTGAATCTCTTGCATTTCCTGCCTTGACAGGAGGATTCTTCACCACCCAGAATTTAATCCCAATAAATATTTACAAAGTGTATTGAAGTTTAGAAACACACACTTATACTCCCAGTATATTATGTGGGTTTAGAATTAAGCTTTTAAATCTATCATTGGAATAGAGATAGATAGGTAGGCCAATGGAACAGAATATATAGCCCCGAAATGAATAGGTCCACATACGGTGAATCTGCTTACATCAAAGCCATCAAGAATAGACAATGAGGAAAGGATTGTCTTTTCTAAAAATGGTTTTGGGGAAAACTGGAGAGATACATACAAAAGAGTGGAACTGGATCCCTATCTTACACCATACACAAAAATCAACTCAGAATGGATGTAAAATTTGAACACATCACCTGGAATTATAAAGCTTCTAGAGAAGGAAATGGCAATCCACTCCAGTACCATTGCCTGGAAAATCCCATGGACAGAGGAGCCTGGTAGGCTACAGTCCATGGGGTCGCAAAGAGTCGGACACAACTGAGCGACTTCATTCATTCATTCAGAAGAAAACACAGAGTGAAAGCTCATTGTTATTTGCCTTGGCATTGATTTGGGGGGAATATTAACACCAAAAGCAACTAATAAAGAAAAATATTAATAAACAAGTGGGACTACATCAATCTAAAAAAGCATCTGCACAGCACAGGAAACCAAAACTATCAACAAAATGAAAAGGGAATGTACAGAATAGTAGGAAACATTTGTAAATCATAGGTCTGATAAGTGGTTAATAACTAAAATATAAGAAGAACTCATACAACTTAATAGCGAAGTAAATAAATAATCCAATTAAAATATGAACAGTGGAACTACATAAACATATTTTCCAAAGAGAGCCTACAAATGGGCAACAAGTACATGGAAATGTGTTCAGTATTACTAAATACACAAAGAAAATTGTAATAAGATATCACCACACACATTGGAAAGGCTATCATCAAACAGACAAAGGATAATAAGCTTTAGAGGGGATGTTGAGAAATGTGAAATGTTTGTGCATCAATTCTGGGAATGTAAATTAGTGCAACCACTATGGTAAAGAGTTGAATTTTCACAAAAAATAAAAATTAAAAAAAAATAGAACTACCCTAGTATCCAACAATTCCAGATACCGAGCTAGAGAAGACTCTTCAGAGTCCCTTGGACTGCAAGGAGATCAAACCAGTCAACCCTAAAGGAAATCAACCCTCAATATCATTGGATGGACTGATGCTAAGCCTGACGTTCGAATACTTTGGCCACCTGATGTGAAGAGCAGACTCATTGGGAAAGACCCTGATGCTGGGAAGGATTGAGGGCAGGAGAATGGGGTGACAGAGGATGGGATGGTTGGATAGCATCACCAACTCAACGGAGATGAGTTTCAGGAAGCTCTGGGAGATAGTGGAGGACTGGGAAGCCTGCAGTCCATGGGCTTGCAAAGAGTTGAACATGACTGACTGACTGAACAACAACCTAGCCATAAGAATGAAGGAACTCTTGCTATTTGTGACATCAGCGGACCTTTAATGCATTGTGTTAAAAGAAGTGAAACAGAAAGACGAATACTCTGCAGTATCACTTTTATGCAAAATCTTAAAAAGTCAAACTCATAGAAATAAAGAGTATAATTACTGTTACTGGTGTGAGGCAGGGTGGAAGAAATAGGGAGAGGTTGGTGAAAGGGAGCAAACTTCCAGGTATAAAATGACTAAGGTCTGAGGATCTAATGTAAAACACCATGAGTAATGTTGATAAAACCATATTTTATAATAGATACATGCAAAGAGTGTAACATAAATGTTCTCTCTTTCATATATACGATGACTATATGAGGTGATGATGTATTAATTAACAAGATGAAGGAATGGTTTCACATGGTGCACATACGTCAAATCAGCAAGATGTACACATTGATACATTACAGTTTTATATTATAACTCAGTAAATCTTATTAGAAGAAGGCAATGGCAACCCACTCCATTGCTCTTGCCTGGAAAATCCCATGGACGGAGGAGCCTGGTAGGCTGCAGTCCATGGGCTCGCACAGAGTCAGACTGAAGCGACTTAGCAGCAGCAGCAGCAGCAGCAAATCTTATTAAAAAATAAATAACAAAATAAAACAATAAGTCAACCTGCTAGACATGTCTTTCTTTATTTAAGTTTTATTTTTAATTGAAGGATAATTGCTTTACAATATTGTGTTGGTTTCTGCCATACATCTACATGATTCAGCCATATACATATGTCTGATAGTTATACATATGTCATCTCCCTCTTGAAACTCCCTAAAACGCATGTATTTCTTGATCAAACTAACAAATACCAAATCTTTTTGATACTTGATATTTGACAGATTTTTAGAAAGACCCTGATTCGTAGGAAGGGAGTTACATGAATCATTCACTGAAATGAGGAATCTAAGCTTATTCTAAATCTTACAGAGATTCATATTCCTCAACTAATTTTATGGTACTAGAATAGCAGTCTCATAAAACTTATTAAATTCAGCTGTGTTTCCAGAATATAATACAAGTTGAAAGCATCTCAGTAACTCAAGAATGGTTTAGTATTAGAGATACATTCATAGCATTCAACATAATACTAATGAATTATACAACATGTTTATATTAATAAGTGCAGAAAAATAGATCTGTTGCAGGAAGGGGGACCCTTTCCAGGGCCTGAAACTGGGCCCTTGTCTAACACTCAGAAATGAATTGTCTGAGGAGACACACGTGCTGACAAAGCAAGAGATTTTATTGGGAAAGGGCACCTGGGTGGAAAGCAATAGGGTGAGGGAACTCAGGAGAACTGCTCTTTCTCATGACTCACAGTCTCGGGTTTTATGGTAATGGGATTAGCTTCCGGGTTGTCATTCTGACTCAGAGTCCTTCCTGGTGGTGCACGCCTTGTTCAGTCAAGATGGAACCCAGAGAGAAGGATTCTGGGAGGTGGTCGGACCTGTGGTGTCTCCTTTTGACCTTTCCTGAACTCTTCCGGTTGGTGGAGGCATATTAGTTCTGTGTTCCTTACCAGGACCTCCTGTCATAATACAACTCATGCAAATGGTTACTGTTGTGCCTGGCCAGGGTGGGCGGTTTCAATCAGTGTGCTTCCCCTAACAGATCCATTCACGTTAGAAAACAACACAACTATACAGAGAAATATATATATATCATTAGTCAAAATATACCAAAGAAAACACTATAATAAATTAGCATTCTAGTATTAAAATAAGAGAGTTTGGTTTAAAATTAGCAAGCAAACAAGGCTCTCATTATTGGTGCTATATCAAATATACTATACATTCTAACTGGTGCTTTAACACAGACATTAAAGAATTAAAATAATTGAAAACCCACTTGGACTTCCCTGGTGGCTCAACTGGTGAATCAAAGAATCCACTTGCAATGCGGGAGACCTGGTCTCAATCCCTGGCTTGGGAAGTTTCCCTACAGAAGGAAAAGGCTACCCACTCCAATATTCTGATCTGGAGAATTCTATGGACAGTATAGTCCATGGGTCACAAATTCCGACACAACACAGCGATTTTCGTTAATTTCACTTTCAAGCCTATCTGAAAATCTATAATTATCTACATAGAAAATTTTCAAAAAATAACATGAGTATCTGGCATATTTACAACACTTCCACAAGTTTGCTATATTTAAGATTAGTATCCAAAAAAAAATTCAGTTCAGTTCAGTTCAGTCACTCGGTCGTGTCCGACTCTTTGCGACCGCATGAATCGCAGCACGCCAGGCCTCCCTGTCCATTACCAACTCCCGGAGTTCACTCATACTCACGTCCATCGAGTCAGTGATGCCATCCAGCCATCTCATCCTCGGTCGTCCCCTTCTCCTCCTGCCCCCAATCCCTCCCAGCAACAGAGTCTTTTCCAATGAGTCAACTCTTCGCATGAGGTGGCCAAAGGACTGGAGTTTCAGCTTTAGCATCACTCCTTCCAAAGAAATTCCCGGGCTGATTTCCTTCAGAATGGACGGGTTGGATCTCTTTGCAGTCCAAGGGACTCTCAAGAGTCTTCTCTAACACCACAATTCAAAAGCGTCCATCCCTTGGCGCTCAGCCTTCTTCACCGTCCAACTCTCACATCCATGCATGACTACTGGAAAAACCATAGTCTTGACTAGACGGACCTTAGTCGGCAAAGTAATGTCTCTGCTTTTGAATATGCTATCTAGGTTGGTCATAAATTTTCTTCCAAGGAGTAAGCGTCTTTTAATATCATGGCTGCCGTCACCATCTGCAGTGATTTTGGAGCCAGAAAAAATAAAGTCTGACACTGTTTCCACTATTTCCCCATCTACTTCCCATGAAGTGATAGGACCGGATGCCATGATCTTCGTTTTCTGAATGTTGAGCTTTAAGCCAACTTTTTCGCTCTCCTCTTTCACTTTCATCAAGAGGCTTTTTAGTTCCTCTTCACTTTCTGCCATAAGGGTGGTGACATCTGCATATCTCAGGTTATTGATATTTCTCCCGGCAATCTTGATTCCAGCTTGTGTTTCTTCCAGTCCAGCGTTTCTCATGATGTACTCTGCATATAAGTGAAATAATCAGGGTGACAATATACAGCCTTGACGTACTCCTTTTCCTATTTGGAACCAGTCTGTTGNAGAGTCTTCTCTTGTGTTGTTGGAAGAGGGTGTTTGCTATGACCAGTGCGTTTTCTTGGCAAAACTCTATTAGTCTTTGCCCTGCTTCATTCCGCATTCCAAGGCCAAATTTGCCTGTTACTCCGGGTGTTTCTTGACTTCCTACTTTTGCATTCCAGTCCCCTAGAATGAAAAGGATATCTTTTTTGGGTGTTAGTTCTAAAAGGTCTTGTAGGTCTTCATAGAACCATTCAAGTTCAGCTTCTTCAGCATTACTGGTTGGGGCATAGACTTGGATTACTGTGCTATTGAATGGTTTGCCTTGGAAACCAACAGAGATCATTCTATCATTTTTGAGACTGCATCCAAGTACTGCATTTCAGACTCTTTTGTTGACCATGATGGCTACTCCATTTCTTCTGAGGGATTCCTGCCCGCAGTAGTAGATATAATGGTCATCTGAGTTAAATTAACCCATTCCAGTCCATTTTAGTTCAGTGATTCCTAGAATGTCGACATTCACCCTTGCCATCTCTTGTTTGACCACTTTCAATTTGCCTTGGTTCATGGACCTGACATTCCAGATTCCTATGCAATATTGCTCTTTACAGCATCGGATCTTGCTTCTATCACCAGTCACATCCACAGCTGGGTATTGTTTTTGCTTTGGCTCCATCCCTTCATTCTTTCTAGAGTTATTCCTCCACTGATCTCCAGTAGCGTATTAGGCACCTACTGACCTGGGGAGTTCCTCTTTCAGTATCCTATCGTTTTGACTTTTCATACTGTTCATGGGGTTCTCAAGGCAAGAATACTGAAGTGGTTTGCCATTCCCTTCTCCAGTGGACCACATTCTGTCAGACCTCTCCACCATGACCCACCTGTCTTAGGTTGCCTCATGGGCGTGGCTTAGTTTCATTGAGTTAGACAAGGCTGTGGTCCTAGTGTGATTAGATTGACTAGTTTTCTGTGAGTATGGTTTCAGTGTGTCTGCCCTCTGATGCCCTCTTGCAACACCTACGATCTTACCTGGGTTTCTCTTACCTTGGGCGTGGGGTATCTCTTCACAGCTGCTCCAGCAAAGCACAGCTGCTGCTCCTTATGTTGGATGAGGGGTATCTCCCCTTCCTGACCTTCAACGTGGGATGGCTCCTCTAGGCCTTCCTGCGCCCGCGCATTCCACAAATGAGAATTGTAAGAGTATAAAAGAAAGTTTTAAAAAATATTTGATTATAGCCAAAAACATTTACAGATACTCAAGATAAAATTAACAAAATATTTCGTGGAAATTTGCATTGGCGCCCTTGGTGTTCTGGGAAAGACGTGTCATCTTAATTCATGGCATGGATTCCTTGGTGATCAGTTGCAAAACGTATCCCTACCAATTGATGTTTGGCCCCTTTAAAGGTGGCGAGTCACTGCTCTGGTGTGGCTTGGGAGAGGCCATTTTCCCTGGCGCCTTATGAGGTGGACGCAGGCCTTTTCTCTGGCAACTGGGAACCGCAAGACCCAGAGTGTCCAGCGTAGAAGGCGACGCTGCTGAGGCAATGATGGCGCAGAAAAAAAGCTATTTCCGCTGGGGCACAACACTAAGGGGCGGGACTTCTGGCCTCCTCCTCGAGGCGGACATTGTAACTCTGCTGGTCCTGTTCGGTGTGAGAGGGCTGTCAGGACCCGAGTGACGAGAACAGGAAGGTTCGAGAGGGCGCGCTGTCGTTGCTGCACAGAGACGGGTCTGAACCTCGGCGACACCGCCCAGGGCCCGCCGCTCCCGGGTCTCCCCGCCTTTCCTAGCCCTGCTACCCCAAGAGACCGATGGCGGCGGCGGCGGCGCTGAGGAAGCAGCCTCAGGTAAACGCTCGTACTCCGGCCCTGCACCGCCCTCATCCCATGAAACACTAAAGCCCCGCGGGGCGGCTGCTCACGTGCGCGCAGCCCAGGCCCTGGGCTCCAGGATGACCGATGCTGGGTGGGGCCCTGGGTTTACAGACGCACGGGAGATGGGGACAGGGGGAGGGCCCGGTGGGTGCAGACGCGTGGAGGTCGGACTGAGGCGGAAGGATTCCGGAAACCCAGCATCAGCCTTCTGCTTGCCGGAAATATGAGTGTTAGCGCAGTCAGGCCCGAGGTAGTGCATTAACGGGATGTAATCCCCCAGAGCTGTTTAAAGGAAAAACGAGATGGAGAGGGTTGATGAGGACATTGAGGTCCTGGGAGGTTGAATCTTCGTTCAGGGCCCCACAGCTGGTAAGAGGCAGCACTGAGCATTGAGGCCCAGAGGTTAATCCGCCAGCCTGAGGTCCGCTGGCTTCCAGGGCCAGGCTGGAGTACAGATGGTGAACAGTGGAATCCCACATTGGATGCATTCCTGCCTCTTCACACAATTCTCAGGGCTAAAGAAGTGCTTATGGAACCTGAACAGGGAAGTAGGGGGTGTCCCATTGCCTCACTGGCCCGCTCTCACCCCCATGTTCCCTGGACTTGTTGTTGCCCTGAGATGCTTAATGGGCTTCCCCGGTGGCTCAGTGTAAAGAATCTACCTACGATGTAGGAGACACGGGTTCGATCCCTGGGTTGGGAAGATCCACTGGAGGAGGGTGTGGCAACCCACTCCAGCATCCTTGCCCGGAGAATCCCATGGACAGAGGATCCTGTTAGGCTGCAGTCCAGGGGGTTTCGGAGAGTTAGGCACGACTGAAGCAACTTAGCACACACTCACACAGGAGACGCTTAATGTCCTTTATCCCCTCCTTGAGTCCGTGGTTCCTGAAAAACACCAAGCCTACCGTCCTGAGTCCCTGCTAGAGGTTATATGGAGAGGTGTTCCCATTTCTGGCAGTCATGGTAAACGTGTGTAAGGTCAACATAACCCAAGATGTGCAAATGCCTAGAGGTAAAGCTGAGCTCAGGAATATTCAGGACCCACAGGTCTCTCTTTTGCTGCTGCTGCTGCTGCTAAGTCGCTTCAGTCGTGTCCGACTCTGTGCGACCCCATAGACGGCAGCCCACCAGGCTCCCCCGTCCCTGGGATTCTCCAGGCAAGAACACTGGAGTGGGTTGCCATTTCCTTCTCCAATGCATGAAAGTGAAAAGTGAAAGTGAAGTCGCTCAGTCGTGTCCAACTCTTCGAGACCCCATGGACTGCAGCCTACTAGGCTCCTCCGTCCATGAGATTTTCCAGGCAAGAGTACTGGAGTGGGGTGCCATCACCTTCTCTGCAGGTAGGAATAAATAGCAGGTGGGTTGGAGTCAGGAGAGGAACAACTGCCTGAGATGTCAATTTTTGTGTTCTAGAGGAAACTAGAAGTTTGGGTTGTGGGATGGAGGTGATGTGATTAAGGCTTCATTTGGCTTTAGAGTGGAAAACAAACTGTGGGCTTGAGAGGAAGAAGGACTATCATTGTGGAGGGTACTACCATAGTCCAGGTGAGGGTTAATGGAGCAGGGACATGCCTTGGAAATTGTGGCTATATTCTGGCTGCATGTTTTTATTTTTATTTTTTGTCATCCCATGCAGCTTGTGGGATCTTAGTACCCCAATCTGTGATTTTGCATGTTCCCCTGTGCTGGAAGCACAGAGTGTTAATGACTGGACTACCAGGGAAGTCCCTGGCTGCATGTTTTTACAGGAGGCAGCTAGATTTTGTAAAGCGGGTGGTGAGGGAGTGAAACGCAGGTACCAGAGATGACCCCTGGCATTGCAGCTGTAGAGTTGGAAGCTGCATCAGTGGAGATAAACAGGTTGGTAGTAGGTGTAATATTCATTGTGTTTATCCAGAGCTTTGTTTTAACCATGTTAAGAGTCAGATATTTTAGACACCAATGAGTGGAAGCATCAAATGAACACCTGACATACAAGTTTGGAATTCTTGAGAGTGATTCAGGTTAGAGACATCCAAAATGTAACTACAGTGTAGACCAAACTGAATGACCTGTGCCTCAACATTTAGAAGAGGCAAGCTTCAGGCTGTGGTGGCAGATCTTCTAGGGAAGAGGTATGGAAGAAGGGGGCAGAGGACTGGGTTTCTTGCTTGCTTCCATGCGTGATGGTGTCATTTACTTCATAACGTACGTAAATGGCCAAGAAGTTTTGATGTGTGAGACAGGATAGTCTGGCAGGCAGCCAAAGCTTCCAAGAGAAGAGTTAACATGAGGTGGGTGTAGAAGCAAGGGGTAATTCATCCATATGACACTCAGGCCAGAACTGGTACTTCTTTACCACTTTATCAGCTCACCAAGTTTTGTGAGAACTTCGGTGGTACCTGGCATGTTTCATTCAACCTAGTTATATGGCCACGAGCAATAAAGTCATCTGTAAGAATCACTAGGCTTGGGGTAGACGAGTAATGGGGCTGGAGTTTGAATGAGGGTGAGGGAACAGAGAAAGTTTGTCATTGCTGACTTACATCCAGGACAGTACAGAAGTACAATGGGACTGTGTGTGTCTGAGATCCACACACGGTTCTGTTGTTTTAAATGTGAGACAAGGATCAGAGTCATGCAGTAAGGCCTTTATAGATGATTTCTGATGCTGCCATTGGGAATTGTTGAGAGTTCTGTGGTCATATTGAGTTCTGTTTCACTTTACCATTTGTATTGTGGCTACTGCCTGCCAAGTTGTGGTATAAAGCCTAACTAAGTTCAGTGTGATGTGCTTCTTTGACATTTGGTGAAAGTGGGGTACCTTCAAATGACCTGAGTGCGAGTTCCTCTCCTCATAGTGTTCCTATGGATAATGTCTCTTAGCCTAACAACCATTTTTACAAAGGAAACCAGATACTTCTGGGTAGCACTAGCCCTCAGAATTATTCAAATAAGGCAGTCACATCCTCCTTGGAGCATCCCAACCCCTTCATCCCACAAAGATTCCTTCGCACAGACCCTGGTTCTGCTGTTTTTTGGGTACTGCTCCCTGTGGGCCTTTGTGGTGAGTGGTGAGTTTATGTGATTAATAAGCTACCGTAAGTTGCATTTGTCCAGTCTCAGGTGTCATGTGTTAGGTCACCATCATAGCCCTATGCTGGGATTAGGAGAAAGTGCTTTAAGTACAGATAAGCTGTGGGGAGGGTCAGGAGATGTCTGTGGTGTGGGAGAGTGAGGTTTTGGTGGCCATGGTCATGTATGGCTATGGGATGCAGCGACTAAGGATGTGCAACCCAAGGAGGGATGTGTGCTTGAAGAGAGACCATGTCTGATGGTGCTAACATGTCCAGGGCAATGCCCATACCAGGGGAAATTGCTTGTCAGCAGGGGGTGGATCCCTCTATGCCAGGCCTATAGTGGAGACATATGTTCATCCACCTGCCTCTTGTTCCTGGTGGTTATACCTAGTGATCAGTGAGCCTGGGGGGAGACAACCACACCAAGGTGCCAGGGTGTGATTGCTTCTCTGAATCGGAAGGGCTGGGTGGTCGACAGTGGAAGGGCAGATGTGCGGGGAAATGGGCTACAACTCTCAGAGAGGCACTACTTGCTGTTTCATCTGTCACCATCAGGGCAGGTCAGTGTGAACTTTGAAGATGTAGCTGTGACCTTTTCCTGGGAGGAATGGGGTCTCCTTGATGAGACTCAAAGATGCCTGTACCGTGATGTGATGCTGGAGAACTTGGCACTTATAACCTCCCTGGGTAAGAACCTCAAACCTTTCCTCATGACCTGAGCTAGTCTCTGCACTTTCTGTTTCCCCAGAGACAAGTTGTCCTTCTCGTGTCAGGACCATGGTCACTGCTTTTTTCCCAGTACTCTAGGTTGGTGCTGTGGTTGGTTGGGCTGAGGTATTTGCACTGCCATCCATTTTCCTTGAAGAGGCCCCACATCTGCTACCCTGCAGCCTCCCCTGGAAGGATCCAGGGTCAGGAATCTTCCATTCAGCCTAATATATCCCACCATACTTCCCTCTTCTTACTGGGTGACATCCAGATGCAAGTAATCTGTGCTCCTCAGGTTCTACTTCTTTCTCCTCATAAACATTTCCTTGTAACTGCCTTTGCTGGGAATTAATTCTCGGGTGTAGACATGCACTTCTTGCAAGAACCTTTCCAAAGTTCTCTTAATGGTATTTAAATGTTTTCCTCTGGTTTATGATGTGATGAATATGGGTCATCTGCTCCTATGTGGTGTCTTTCCCCTTGTATTTGCATCATCCAGGTCACATACACTTGTTCATTTTGGAAGTGGAGTGGGGAGCTCTTATTTGTCCACAAGCTGGATATGAATTCCAACTCAACCAAGTAGGCTCAAAGGGCTGCTGTACAGTAGCACCCTATGGGAGTACATGATGCTAGTTCAAGTGATACCAGGAATTTGTTCTGTTTGACTTGAATTTTGATGGCTATTTCCAGTGACCACAACTTTTTCCCTCCGTTCTTAATAGTGCTGACTTAATTCTGCATTGTGGTTCTTCTACTTGTAGTCCAACCTGTTGCTAATCCTTATATCTCTGAACTCCCTGTATCACCCATTTTCCTCCCTGCTTTATCTGTTCATTTTGTAACATTGGCTCATATATTTTCTATAATCAAATATATACCCATTCTTAAAATGTTCCTGACCAAAAATACTTTTTTGCAGTCCTTTTTTCGGCCCTGGAAATACTCATCTACATTGCAGTCATGTGTTACCAGCAGACACAGTCCTGCTGACAGTTGTTTGTAACTAATTTTTTTTCTTTTTCTTTTTTTTTTTGGTTAGTGGCTGCATTGGGTCTTCATTGTGAGACATGGGCTTCTCTAGGTTGCAGCTCATGGGCTTGGTTGCCTGTGGCTTGTGGGATCTTAGTTTCCCAACTAGGGATCAAACCCATGTCCCCTGCATTGGAACGCAGATTATTTACCACTTGACCACCAGGGAAGTCCCTGTAACCGATTTTTAAACTGCCAACAATTAAGTAATTTTTCACCCCGCTTTTCTTCCCTTGACACATCACATGGTTATCTTTTTTCTCATGTGGTCTTCCCCCATCCTGTGGCCTTTATAGCCCAGTATTGCTCATGATAATGTCATCAAGAAGCCAACTCCCTGTTCTTGTAAATAATCACACGGACTCATTCATGAATTTGTCAGACACACACTGGTATGTGGGCTCCCCCTTGTCCCACTAAAGTCAACATGTGCTTCACCAACATTTCTTGCTTTCAGGTTGTTGCCATGAAGTGGAGAGCAAGAAGACTTCATTTGAGCAAAATGTTTGTTTTCAAAGAATGTCACAGATCAGGACTCCCAAGGCAGATCTATCCTCCAAAACGGCCCATCCCTGTGAATTATGTGTCCAAATATTGAGAGACTTTCTGTACTTGGATGAATGTCAAGCAATACATTCAAAGCTGAAATTACATAGGTCTGGGAAACAGTTGTATGTCAGCACAAACCTTCATCAGCATCAGAAGCAGTGCATCGGGGAGAAACTCTTCAGAAAAGATGTGGATAGAACTTCATTTGTGAAGAACTGCAAATTCCACGTGTCAGGAAAGTCATTAGTCTTCACGGTGGTTGAGAAGGACTTCTTGACCAGGTCTCAATTTCTCCAGCAATGGGCTACTAACACCTGGGAGAGGTCAAACAGAACTGAGTATGAGACAGCCTTTCAGAGGGGAAAAACTTATCCTAACTGCGGAGAAGTTAGCAAGAATCACCCCTCATTGTACACCAGAGAGTTCACACCAGGGAAAGGCCATATAAATGCAGTGAATGTGGGAAGTCATTTAGCCAAAACTCTATGCTCTTTCAACATCAGAAAATCCACACTGGAGAAAGACCTTATGAGTGCAGTGAATGCGGGAAAACTTTTAATCAACGTTCTGCCCTTCATCAGCATCAGATACTTCACACTGGTTCAAGGCCTTATAAGTGCACTGATTGTGGGAAATCCTTTGCCAATAATTCCACCTTCATTAAGTACAGGAGATTTCACACTGGAGACAGGCCTTATGATTGCAGAAAATGTGGGAAAGCGTTTTCCCAAAGTTCTTCACTCCTTCGACATTGGGGAGTTCATGCTGAAGAAAGGCCTTATGAATGTGGAGAGTGTGGAAAATCATTCAGGCAAAAGCCCAACCTTATTCAACTTTGGAGAATTCACACTAGAGAAAGACCTTATAAGTGTGGGAAATTATTTAGCAACAAGTCCCATCTCATTGACCTCCAAAGAGTTCACACTAGAGAAAGGCCATATGAGTGTGGGGAATGTAAGAAATTCTTTAGCAAGAAGTCCTACTTCATTATACACCAGAGAGTTCACACCGGGGAAAGGCCATATAAATGCAATGAATGCGGGAAATCATTTAGTCAAAACTCTAGCTCCTTCAACACCAGAGAATCCACACTGGAGAAAGACCTTATGAGTGCAGTGAATGTGGGAAAACTTTTAATCAGTGTTCTGTTCTTCATCAGCATGAGAGACTTCACACTGGTTCAAGGCCTTTGTAAGTGCACTGATTGTGGGAAATCCTTTGCTAATAATTCCACCTTCATTAAACACAGGAGAATTCACACTGGAGAAAGGCCTTATGAGTGCAGCAAACGTGGGGAAGCATTTCCCCAAAGTTCTCCACTCCTTCGACATCAGAGAGTTCACTGGAAAAAAATCTTACAAGTAAAGAAAATTTGAGAAGCTGGTTAGCCCAAGCTGTTTTTCAAAATCAGAGAACTCACATTGGATCAAAGCCATGTGAGTGCCATGAATGTCAGAAATACTTTGCAGAAAGCTTCAGGTTCATTAAACACAGGAGTGTTCATACTGCAGAAAGACATTATATTGTAGGAAATGTTTGAATTCCTTTACCTACAACTCTACTCTCATAGAATACTGTAATGTTCACACTGGATAATAGCCTTGCGGATGTGACTAATGTGGGAATTTTTTTTTTTAGCCAAAACTCTAGCCTCATCACATACCAGGGAGTTCACAGGCTTCACTTTTATGTCTTTGAATACCACAAAGTTCAGAAAAAAGTGTTGTGCAGGGATGAATTATTGGTCAGTATAACACTGGGGAGATCCCTTGTGAGGGTGTTGTCTGCCTCTGTTGACCTCATACACGCAATAAACCACTAATATTCCAGGTTTATGGGAGCTTCAGTGCATTTCTTAAGCTGCCCTTACCAGATTCGTGTCATTGCCAGTTCCATAGCAAAAGCCATTTCACCACTGTTGTGTGGCAGGTGTTCATGCTGTACACTTTTGAACCACCCTGAGTCCAAGGAAGAACATTTTGATGTTGTCCCATTTATGGGAGCCTCTGTAATAAATCTGAGCACTCATTTCTTTCTAATTCCTTTGATGGGTTACATCTCTGAGTTGACCAGTTTTTGTCTTAGACTACTCTGCTGGTGACTTGCAAACTGAGCCTACTTTTCTCAGTGTCTGTTTTGACTCCTGTGATGAGATTTTCCTCCCCTTCATGCCTCAAGCCCAGGAATAGTCTGCGTCCCATTGTACTGGTTTGTGTGAGAAATGAAGACCTTAGTCTTTTTTTCTTTTTTTTTTTAAACAGCTCCACTTTTTATTGAATATGTTACTAAAGAGGTTTAGTCAAAAAGACCAAAGCCCATGTCATCATCAGATTGTTCAGATTCTTCTTTCTTTGCTTCTCCTTTCTTCCCCTCAGCTGGGGCAGCAGTGCTGGATGGGGCAAGACCTCCCGCTGGTGCAGCACCAGCTGCCGGGGCAGGTCCACCAGCCCCCACATTGCAGATGTTGACATTGGCCAAAGCCTTTGCAAACAAGCCTGGCCAGAACGGCTCAACATTTACACTGGCTGCTTTTAATGACAGCATTGATTTTATCCTCCGTGACCATGCAGAATGAGGGCAGAGTAGATGCAGGTGAGCTCTGAGGTTGAGGCCATGGTGAGGGCAAATGCTAGGTGGGGGCTGCCAGGTGCGGTGCTAGTCATCGGATGAAGTGAGGGCCTCATCCCAAAATGGCCTTGGCTTCCTCAGAAGAACCAAGCACCTTAACAGCAGAGGAGGAAGAGCAAGACCTTACTCTTTAAGTTTCTTCAATCTTGGGATTTTATTCACTGTGGTGACTTGAAAACAACTGGGTTCTAGCAGCAATCAGGGTTGAAAGGTTTTTTTGTGGAATTGCACACTCTACCTCAGAGGGAACAGTGTGCTGTGAGTGTACCTCTCTCTAGTTTTGTCCTAGTTGCCATTGCTGCCCAGGGCCTCCAAGAAAAGACTGCAGGGATTTGTGGTTCTTATTTGTAGCCTGGATGCATTGGTATTTTGTTGGTTCGGATGTCAGTCTTTAGACAAGCAGTTGTGATACCTTTGCTGCTTCCTAAGTCAAGAAAATTTTCTTGTTCACGGGGATCATGGATTGTGTCCACTTAGTGAGAGAGGTCTGTTCCCTAGGTCCTGCAGTGGAGCCATGTATCCACATATCTAGAATTCCAGAGAGTAGTAGCAAAGATTAGATTATACAGTCGTATGGGCAGGGGCAATCATCTGTTAAAGGAACACTGGACTTGTAGGGAGGGGGAAAGGCTACCGCAAGTTTGTGGAAACGTGTCTGTATTGAAGGGGCCTCCGCAGTATTCCAGCTACTACCTGTGAAGGATGAGCCAGTGCAGAAATCGGCGTGGCACCTAGAGCTATGTCTTTACAGGGAGCTGCTGTGAGATGAAAACATTATCAGTGCGTTTGTAGTGTCTATGTGATTTCACTTCAGATGTGTTGCTGTGCATGAAAATGAGGATAGTAAGGATGTGCTGTCCCCACTGAATGCAAGGTGACCCCTGCATTCCTATTGAATTTGGGGGAGATTTCCTAGCAGTTCAGTAGTTAGGGCTTGGCACTTTCACTGCTGAGGGCTCAGGTTCAGTCTCTGCTACAAGCTGCAACCAAAAAAAAATCAAATACTAAAAGTTTTTTGAAGGTTTTGTTTTTTCCTAACAAAAAAGATAGTGAAACAGCAAAAACTTATGTTGGAATTTTATTTATTTTTCAGTGATGTTACCTCTCTGGTATAAAACTAATTGTTTTTTTAATGTGGGAGTATTTCATAAACACTGTGTACTGTACACAATGCAATAGCCACATACAGCATATAGTTTTAAAGTTTAATCATTAAAATTCTTGATCACTTAACAATTTTTTTATTATAGTATGTGCCAATCTATGCTGTACAGCACAGTGACTCAGTTATATGCATATATGCATTCTTTTTTAAAAATATTCTTTTCCATTATGATTTATCACACAGAGTATTCAATATAGTTACCTGACCTTGTTTCTTGATTAATTCTTAAATCTAGATACTCAACATTTTCAAGCCATGATTTGTGGCTCTGAATAAATAGGCTTTGAGTGTTCTCATTTGGTTGGCCATCTTTATTTCCACAAGTCTAAGTTAAGTGTAGTCAAAATTCTATGTTATAAATTGATTTGAAATAGTTTTTAACTATGTGATTATACAAGTATTCATTTTATACAGCATTTAGTTTGTTGTATTTCATTTTCCATTTTAGGTTATTGACATTTTAGCAACAAATGGATCTAAGAAGATACCCTTAACTAACATCTTTAAAGGAGGCATTGTTAGTCCAAGTTGCATTTGGAAGCTTCATCACACCATGTATGGAAAGTGGTCCATTGCTTAATCAGAATTTTCTTTTGCTTGTGAGTAAACAATACTGTAGGACCCATTTAGGGGGACTTCAGTTCAGTCGCTCAATCCGATTTCAGTTCAGATCAGTTGTTCAGTGTCAGACTCTGCAACTCCATGAATTGCAGCACACCAGGCCTCCCTGTCCATCACCAACTCCTGGAGTTCACTCAGACTCACATCCATTGAGTCAGTGATGCCACCCAGCCATCTCATCCTCTGTCGACCCCTTCTCCTCCTGCCCCCAATCCCTCCCAGCATCAGAGTCTTTTCCAGTGAGTCAACTCTTCGCATGAGGTGGCCAAAGTACTGGAGTTTCAGCTTTAGCATCAGTCCTTCCAAAGAACACCCAGGACTGATCTCCTTTAGAATGGACTGGTTGGATCTCCTTGCAGTCCAAGGGACTCTCAAGAGTCTTCTCCAACNCTCTCACATCCATACATGACTACTGGAAAAGGCATAGACTTGACTAGACGGACATTTGTTGGCAAAGTACTCTGCTTTTGAATATGCTCTCTAGGTTGGTCATAACTTTTCTTCCAAGGAGTCTTTTAATTTCATGGCTGTAGTCACCATCTGCTGTGATTTTGGAGCCCCAAAAAATAAAGTCTGACACTGTTTCCACTGTTTCCCCATCTATTTCCCATGAAGTGATGGGACCGGATGCCATGATCTTCATTTTCTGAATGTTGAGCTTTAAGGCAACTTTTTCACTCTCCTCTTTAACTTTCATCAAGAGGCTTTTTAGTTCCTCTTCACTTTCTGCCATAAGAGTGATGTCATTTGCATATCTGAGGTGATTGATATTTCTCTCGGCAATCTTGATTCCAGCTTGTGCTTCTTCCAGTCCAGAGTTTCTCATGATGTACTCTGCATATAAGTGAAATAATCAGGGTGACAATATACAGCCTTGACGTACTCCTTTTCCTATTTGGAAGCGGTCTGTTGTTCCATGTCCAGTTCTAACTGTTGCTTCCTGACCTGCATATAGGTTTCTCAAGAGGCAGGTCGGGTGGTCTGGTATTCCCATCTCTCTCAGAATTTTCCACAGTTTATTGTGATCCACACAGTCAAAGGCTTTGGCATAGTTAAAAAACAGAAATTGATGTTTTTTCTGGAACTCCTTTGCTTTTTTGATGATCCAGCGGATGTTGGCAATTTGATCTCTGGTTGCTCTGCCTTTTGTAAAACCAGCTTGAACATCTGGGGGACTTAGCTATAGATAATTTATGAATAAGTTAGAGCTTTCTCACTGGTGAAACCACCTAAATCCTGCCTTTTGTGTCACTTAAAGCGGCAGGATTTAGGTGGAAGTAGCTCGGTGTCCTTTGTGTGCGTGTGTGTGCTGAACCACGTGGCTTGCCAAATTGTAGTTCCTTGACCAGGGATCAGACCTGTGCCCCCTGCAGTGGAAGTACAGTCTTAACCACTGGACCACCAGGGAAATGCCACTCCGTGTCCCCTGAATTTGCAATTTCCACATGGAGGAAAACCTCCATGTACATTCAGCATGGTTGTGTTCAAACCTCTGGCATTGTCAAAGACTTCCTATATCCCAGGTTGGAAAACAAAAAAGTTTATTAGAACATTCATTTCTCTTCTGTGTGCACACAGTCCAGGCAACTTCTGACTGAGACAAGAAAAACAACGCTGGTTGAAAAATCTCTTAGACCTTTCCTGAAATGGATTTGAAGATTAATGAATCTTGTAGACTTTAAAGGTTAAAAATAATACAACCCCGCTTCTATAAAGTTTTTTTTTAAAGGACACTAGAAAATGTAAGAAATTATACTAAGCTAGTAAAGGAAAGATAAACATTAGGCTTCTAATGGTTTGGATGGAGTCAGCACTTCACATTAGTAAACACAATCTTGCTCAAAGTTGTTTTCTCAAAGAAAAGTTTAAAAAATATAATTTTCAATAATGTTTTCCACTTATAGGTTACCAGGTGAGAAGAAACAGGAGACTCTCAGAGCTTTCGCATAATTTGAAATGCCTTTAAGCATTTGATTTATGTATATAGATATTTATAAATTATATTTTTGAAAGTTTCTACAGTAGCCATACCAGGATGACTTCTTGAACAAATAACACTTCATAATTTTAATTTTAAAACAAAAACTATATTTTCTACCATGGAAAAGTATTATCACATTATTGTAGTTTATAGAAGACTAAAATTTAGTATCTAAAGATTTGAAATTTATGAATATACTCCACTGGGTTTGTGGGTCAGCTAACTTGTTAATATTTCCACAAATAATTGTATCTGTTCAGTTCAGCATCTTAATGCAAAGTACCCTTCATTCTCTTTCCACCCTTTATCTCAGCTTCCTGCATGCTCACACCCCTTCACATACTTGTCCTTCATATGTACTTTTCTTTCTCTGGAATATTCTTCCCAACACTCTATATTTAGTAAATCACCAAAAAGTAATCATTGCAAATATTAAAAAAAAATCTTCAGAGACTTTAGGTAAAATTCACTGGAGTGCTGGTGTGGCTGTTTCTCCTTGTCCTGAGCTATGTAAGGGGTGTAAGGACCATGCTTTCTTCCCAGAGAAACATGGACCACAGTTCATCAGATGTTTTACACCTAGTTTGTGCTTATGATGAATGGCATGTCATTATTTCTGTTTTCTTGCCAGAAAAAATCCCACGGACAGAGGACCCTGGCTTAGTGACTAACCAGCAGCAACAAGAGAACTTTACATCTTGGGCTTCCCCGGTGGCTCGGTGGCAAAGGATCCCAGTGTGATGCAAGAGACTTGGGCTGGGAAGATCCCCTGGAGAAGGAAATAGCAACCCACTCCACTATTCTTGCCTGGGAAATCCCATGGACAGAGGACCCTGGTGGGCTACATTCTACGAGGTATCAAAAGAGTCGGACACAACTTTCTGACTGAAAAACAACAACTTAGATCTTGAGGTACAAAGACATTATGCGGTAGTTGCAGAATGTGAGCTGAGTAGTTGTGGCGCACAGGTTTAGTTGTGCTGAGGTACGTGGAATCTTCCCAGACCAGGGATCGAACCCGTGTCTCCTGTACTGGTAGGTAGATTCTTAACCACTGCTCCACCAGGGAAGTCCCAAAAACCCTTACATTTAAAAAACAATCTGAAGAGTTAATACATTAAAATACATGCTGTCTGGGATTCAGTTCAGTTCAGTCACTCAGTCGTGTCTGACTCTTTGTGACCCCATGAACCGCAGCACACCAGGCCTCCCTGTCCATCACCAACTCCTGGAGTTTACTCAAACTCATGTCCATTGAGTCGGTGATGCCATCCAACCACCTCATCCTCTGTCATTCCCTTTACAGGTGAAATAATATACTAAGGTGTGTGGGTAGATGAAACAAGACCAACCATGAAATAGCAAATAGTGCTGGAATATCGCAAAACACTGCAGCCGTTGTCACGTGTCCAAATGGCATTTGTTTTGTTCTCTTTTTTGAGATTGACACCAGATTCAGAAAGGAATTGAATATATGTGAGGATATGAAGTAATATATATTAAATAGGTGAAAGTATTGCTCAATGAATTGGACAGAGTCAGCTCAATTCAGTCACTCAGTTGTGTCTGACTCTTTGTGATGCCATGGACTGCAGCACACCAGGCTTCCCTGTCCATCACCAACTCCAGGAGTTTACCCAAACTCATGTCCACTGAGTCAGTGTTGCCATCCAACCATCTCATCTTCTTTCTTCTTCTCCTCCCGCCTTCAGTCTTTCCCAGCATGAGGGTCTTTTCAAATGAGTCAGCTGTTCATGTCAGGGGGCCAAAGTATTGGCGCTTCAGCTTCAACATCAGTCCTTCCAATGAATATTCAGGACTGCTCTCCTTTAGGATGGAATGGTTGGATCACCTTGCAGTCCAAGGGACTCTCAAGAATCTTCTCCAACACCACAGTTCAAAAGCATCAATTCTTCAGTGCTCAGCTTTCTTTATAGTTCAACTCTCACATCCATA
>SJYQ01016227.1:0-10831 GCA_006410935.1 Redunca redunca | reverse complement strand
TTTCTGCCCTAATTTTAATTATTTCTTTCCTTCTACTAACCCTGGGGTTCTTCATTTCTTCTTTTGCTGTTTGCTTTAGGTGTAGAGTTAGGTTGTTTATTTGATTTTTCTCTTGTTTTTTGAGGTAAGCTTGTATTGCTACAAACCTTCCCCTTAGAACTGCTTTTACTGAATCCCATAGTTTTGGGTTGTTGTGTTTCTTTTTCATTCAGTTCTATGCATATTTGTGTTTCTTTTTTGATTTCTTCTGTTATTTGTTGGTTATTCAGAAGCGTGTTTTTAGCCTCCATATGTTTCTATTTTTTTTTTCCTGTAGTTGACATCTAATCTTATTGCATTGTGATCAGAAAAGATGCTTGGAATGATTTCAAATTATTTGNTCAGAAAAGATGCTTGGAATGATTTCAAATTATTTGAATTTACCAAAGCTAGATTTATGGCCCAGGATGTGATCTGTCCTGAACAAGGTTCCATGTGCACTTGAGAAAAACGTGAAACTCATTGTTTTGTGGTGAAATGTCCTGTAGATATCAATTAGGTCTAATTGGTCCATTGTATCACTTAAAGTTTGTGTTTCCTTGCTAATTTTCTGTTTAGTTGATCTATCCATAGGTATCAGTGGGGTGTTAAAGTCTCCCAGTATTATTGTGTTACTGTTAATTTCCCCTTTTATACTTGTTAGCATTTCCTTACATAGTGTTATGCTCCTATGTTGGGTACATATATATTTATAATTGTTATATCTTCATGGATTGATCCTTTGATCATGATGTAGTGTCCTTCTTTGTCTCTTTTCACAGCCTTTATTTCAAAGTCTATTTTATCTGATTTAGGTAGTGCTATTTTTGCTTTCTTTTGGTCTCCGTTTGCTTGAAATCTTTTTTCAGCCTTCACTTTCAGTCTGTATGTGTCCCTTGTGTTGAGATGCGTCTCTTGTAGACAGCATATATAGTGACTTTTTTTTTTAATCCATTCAGCCAGTCTTTGTCTTTTGGTTGGGGCATTTAACACATTTACCTTTAAGGTAATTATTGATAAGTATGATCCCATTGCCATTTACTTTGTTGTTTGGGGTTTGATTTTATAAGCCTTTGCTGTGTTCCCTGTATAGAGAAGATCCTTTAGCATTTATTGAAGAGCTGGTTTGGTGGTGCTGAATTCTCTCAGCTTTTGCTTGTCTGTAAAGTTTCTGATTCTCCTTCATATTTGAATGAGATCCTTGCTGGGTACAGTAATCTGAGTTGTAGGTTTTTCTCTTTCATCACTTTTTTTTAAGTATGTCCTGTCATTCCCTTCTGGCCTGAAGAGTTTCTATTAAAAGACCAGCTATTATCCTTATGGGAATCCCCTTGTGCGTTGTTTGTTGTTTTTCCCTTGATGCTTGTAATATTTGTTCTTTGTGTTTGATCTTCAGTAATTGATTAATATGTATCTTGGGGTGTTTTGCCTTGGTTTTATCCTGTTTTGGACTCTCTGGGTTTCTTGGACTTGGGTGACTATTTCCTTTCCCAAATTAGGGAAGTTTTCAGCTATTATCTTCTCAAGTATTTTCGCATGGCCTTTGTTTTTGTCTTCTTGTGGGACTCCTATGATTAGAATGCTGGGGCATTTGACATTGTCCCAAAGGTCTCTGAGATTGCCGTCATTTTTTTCAATTATTTTTTTCTTTTTCCCTCTCTGCTTCATTTATTTTCACCATTCTATTTCCACCTCACTTATCCTGTCTTCTGCCTCAGTTATTCTACTGTTGGTTCCCTCCAGAGTGTTTTTTATCTCAGTCCTTGCATTATTCATTGTTGATTGACTCTTCTTTTTTTTCTAGGTACTTGATAAACATTTCTTGCATTTCCTCAATCCTTGTCTCCAGACTGTTTATCTGTAACTCCATTTCGTTTTCAAGATTTTAGATCATTTTTACTACAATTGTTCTGAATTATTTTTAGGTAGACTCCCTATCTCCTCCCCTTTTGTTTGGTTTTGTGGGCATTTATCATGTTCCTTTACCTGCTGAATATTATCTGCCTTTTCATCTTGTTTAGATTGCTGTGTTTGGGGTGGCCTTTCTGTATGCTGGAAATTTGTGGTTTCTCTTTATTGTGGAGGTTCCTCTGTGTGGGTTGAGTTGGATGAGCAGCTTGTCAAGGTTGCCTGGTTAGGAAATCTTTTTTTGGTGTTATGGTGGGTGGAGCTGGATCTCTTCTGTCTGAGGTTCAATGAAGTATCCAGTAGTGAGTTTTGAGGTATCTATGTGTTTCTTGTGACTTTTGGCCACCTGTATTTTAATGCTCAGGGTTATGTTCCGGCATTGTTGGAGAATTAGTGTGGTATGTCTTGATCTGGAACTTGTTGGCTCTTGGGTGGTGCTTGTTTTCAGTGTAGGTATGGAGGCTTTTGAATGAGCTCTTGTCGATTAATATTCCCTGGAGTCAAGAGTTTTTTGGTGGTCTTAAGTTTTGGATTTAAGCCTCCTGCCTCTGCCTTTCAGTCTTATTCTTACAGTAGCCTCGAGACTTCTCCATCCATACAGCACAGGTGATAAAACATCTAGGTTAATGGGGAAAAGATTCTCCACAGTGAGGGACACTCAGAGAGGTTTACAGAGTTACATGGAGAAGAGACGACGGAGGAAGGAGTTAGAGGTGAACAGGAGGAGAAGAGGGGAAATCAAAAAGAGAAAGAGCAATTGAGCTGGTAATCAATTCCCTATGTGCTCTCCACAATCTGGAACACTCAGAGAGGTTCACGAAGTTACATAGAAAAGAGAAGGAGGAAGGAGATAGAGGTACCCAGGAGGAGAAGAGGGGGAGTCAAAAGGAAAGAGACAGATCTAGCCAGTAATGAGTTCCCTAAGTGTTCTCCACAGCCCAGAAGACCCAAAGAGACTCACNGAAAATTAAAGGAGTAATAAAAACTTAAAAATTAAAAAATGATAATAGTAAAAATATATCTAGGAGTTTCTCTGGAGTTGTTGAGGGTCAGTTCAGTTTCAGATAGTTCCTTATTACAGCTTATACTTCTCAAGGTCTATAGACCCCTTCCAATGTAGTCAGTGCTAACTCAAGGTTTTAATCTGTTGTACCTGTCACTTCCAAAGCAGTTCCCTCTTCTTTGTTCATTTTGGCTTCTTCTGTTTGCAAGTCTCTTCAGTGTCTAATTTCCACCCTGACATAAGGGGGCAAAAGTGGTCACTTATTTAGCCTCACTTGTTCAGTTGTGCTGTGGGGAGGGAGGAACCCTGCAAACAAATATCACTGGCATGTGTGTGGAGTCCTCACAGTGCCTGGGCCACTCTGGGTTTGCCCCCACTCATGGTATGTGTGCTTTCCCAGTCTACACTGCTCAGGCTCCAGGTTGCTGTGCAGGGGAACTATATAAAGTGGGCCCTGGGTTGCATGCACTTCCCAGGTCTAAGCCGCTCTCATTCAGGTTTTTGGGTACTCCACAAAGGCACAGATTCAGTTGTGCCTGCGTTTTGTGCCCTTCCCAGGTCTGAGCAGCTCAGGCAACCAGGTGCTTGGCAATCAGGTGTGCAGTGCATCTTATCACCTCCCCGGCCCCAGCCCCTCGGTTTCCTGGGTGCGCAGATAAGAGTGCTGTCTCAGGTGTGCCATGTGTCTCTTTCTGACTGCGACCCTTCTGGCGGATGTCACTGTCCAGGATCCCAGGAAGACTTGGTTAGCAATGGGAAGCCTGCTCACAGTTTGGTGGAGGATGGCGTTTCTGGGGCTGAGATTGCCCCTAGCCTTACGGCTCTGGCTGTCACCTGCCTGCCTCTCTGCCTCCAGCGTGGGGAGGGGAGGGGCCAGTCTGCAGCCTGCTAGCTCTCCTCTGGTATCCACTGAATCCTTTGTTCTGTGATCAGGCCAGGCTGTGCCTCGGAGCTTTACACAGGAACGTTCTCTCTCTCTGCCTTTTTTATTTTCCTCTCTCTGGCTGTCCCACAGTTTGGGTTACTATCTCACATTAGCTCCCTAAGATTGTCCTCAGGGCATTCATGCCCGGTCCTTACCTGGGCTACTCATCTGCTGGGAGTTGCAGTTAGGCGGGTAATCTGTGGGTTTTGTTTTTTTTTTTTCCTCCTGGATATGTTGCCCTCTGAGATTCCAAAACTCCCCACAGACCCACTGGTGAGAGGGTTTCCTGGTGTTTGGAAACATCTCCTCCTTCATGACTCCCTCCCCAGGACGGGTGTCCATCCTTAACTCTTTTGTCTCTCTTTTTATCTTTTATATTTTGTCCTATCTCCTTTCAAAGAGAATGGGCTGCCTTTCTGGGTGCTCGGTGTCCTCTGCCAGCATTCAGAAGTTATTTTGTGGAATTTGCTCATCGTTCAAATGATCTTTCAGTGAATTTGTGGGGAAGAAGATGGTCTCCCCGACCTATTTCTCCACCATCTTAGGACCACCCCGTCCATGCAATTTTCCAAACAAGAATACTGGAGTGGGTTGTCATTTCCTCCTCCAGGGTATCTTGCAGACCCAGGTATCAAACCCACATCTTCTGCATGGCAGGTGGATTCCTTACCACTGAGTCACCTAGGAAGCCCCTAGCTATCTTATAATAGTTGCATTAATCACCATGGAGGGTATAAAGATGAACATTTGTCATCCAGCTTCAGTTTTTAGCGTTTTTATTATCATCTGATAAAAGTCCAGTGAAATAGCATAACTACTTCTTAGGGACTTAACTGCATTGTTATTAACTTACTTTGTAACATTTTGTCAGTCAAATGCCTACTATATGTTCAACATAAAGCTTAAGTAAAGTCACTCAGTCATCTCTGACTCTTTGTGACCCCATGGATTGTAGCCTACCAGGCTCCTCTGCCCATGGGATTTTCCAGGCAAGAACACTGGAATGGGTTGTCATTTCCTTCTCCAGGATGTTCAACATAAATTATAATAAATACATAAATGTATATACCTTATATAACTTAATATTTTATATAGCACCTTTTACTCTTTCAAATACCATTAGTTTAAAAACAATAGTATCTGATACAGAGTGTCAACTGCCATGCTACACAAATCACATAAATTACCTCTAATCCCATTTACCATCGTTATCCCCCTTTAGTGATAATAGCTGAACTTTATATCTCACAGCCAGGAACCATTTCATGCATTTTGCATGTGTGCTCAGTTGCATTTGCCTCTTTGCAACCCCGTGGACTATAACCCACCAGGCTTCTCTGCCCATGGAATTTTCCAAGCAAGAATACTAGAGTGGGTTTCCATTTCCTTCTCCAGTGGAATCTTTCCAACACATGGATCAAATCCACATTTCTTGCATCTCCTGCATTGGTAGGCAGATTCTTTGCTGCTGAACTACCTAGAATCCTTCCCTGCAGTTTACATATACTAATTTGTTAGCACCAATTCATTAGTGCTAATTAATTAATACTAGTTCACTACTTTTATGTGTATTAATTCTTTAATACCTCACAATAACCATAGGAAGTAGGCAATATTATATCTATTTTACCAATGAAGAAACTGAGCCACAAGGAAGTTATGTAACTAAGCTAACACAATAAATGAGTCATTCTGTGGATCCATGTTTCCAAGTCTTTGCTGTTAAAGATATACCATCTTTCAGCTCTAAGAGATATGTGAAAACTGAAACTGAAAATCACACAGTCGTGTTAGTGTTAGTTGCTCAGTCATGTCCAACTCTTTGTGACCCCATGAACTTCAACTCACCAGGTTCCTCTGTCCATGGAATTCTCCAGGCCAGAATACTGGAGTGGGTAGCCATTCCCTTCTCCAAAGATATGTACTATCCCGATTTTACAGTGAGAAAAGTGAAGCTAAGATGTTCCAGTGACTTACCCTGGACTTTGACCCTAGGTTTATCTGACTCCAGAGCCTGAGTTCTTCAGTTCAGTTCAGTTCAGTCACTCAGTTGTGTCCAACTCTTTGCGACCCCATGGACTACAGCACTCCAGGCTTCCCTGTCCATCACCATCTCCCAGGACTTGCTCAAGCTCATGTCCATTGAGTCGGTGATGCCATCCAACCATCCCACCCCCTTTTTTCCCCTTCTCCTCCTGTCTTCAATCTTTCCCAGCATCAGGGTCTTTTCAAATAAGTCAGTTCTTTGTATCAGATGGCCAAAGTATTCATGTTTCAGCTTCAACATCAGTCCTTCCAATGAATATTCAGGACTGATTTCCTTTAGGATTGACTGGTTGGATCTCCTTGCAGTTCTTAATCAGTTTAATTATGTTACTCGTATCTCAACCCTCATTTTACCTCATGTTCTCTAATTTAAAAAGAACTAATGAGATAGGACACAGTGAGCCTCTGAGCTAGACACCTGGTATTTATCAGATGTAGTAAAACTGAGCCTTTGTTTCTCACTCAGACACTGCAAGGACAAAGCTGGTAGCAAAAGCTGAGCTCTGCTAAAGCAAGAGGATAAAATGCCCACTCCCGAGACCAAGGAGGGCTTCCCTGTCTTCAAATGTGCAGGAAGGCTTCTTGGGGATCTAAAAAGGAGGGGACCCCATCCCTTAGTAAGTGTGGACATGCACCCATAGGCCTCTGTGGTGGAATCCGTCTCACAAAACAATTGCACAAGCATCTTGGGGAGGGTCCATGGACCAGTCAGGCGTGTAGAAAGAAACAAAATTGGCCAAAGGTAAACAAAGATCAGGAAGGACTGTCCTCTATCACTGATTTACATTACCTCCTTACCGTGCTCCTCCTCACTCAGGATGCCTGTATTCCTCTCCTGCTGTGTCTCTGCCTGGTTTCTGACTTACTGCACTCCTCCACATTAGAGAGTGTGCCCATACCCTTTCTCTCTGGGTGTATATCCCTGCCCTGCTTCTGAATTAGATAAACAAACTGTTTTCCTGTGTACTCTCCCATACGGTGTGCTGAGTCTCTACTAATAAACTTTGTACCTATTTTTACAGTTTTTGCTTCCTTGAAAGTTCTTGCTTTTAAACAGGGGCAAGAGCCAGGGCCACTTTGCTTCTAGCCTCTAGCCCCTGGTGGCCTAGTGATGTGGACTCCTGGTTTTCATCTGGGTTACCCAGGTTTAATTCGTGGGCAGGGAACTGAGATCTCTCTTTAAGATTGCTCACTTCTCTCCTTCCAAGATTGCTATTACAGTATAGCTTACTGTACTTGCTTCAAAACCAAGGAAACTGAGGCTTACATAGATTACTTCACTAAATGTCATGTAGGTAATTAGTGGCTAAGCTACAGCATAAAAAATCCTAGTCTAGTGTTATCTTGACCACAGCCATAGCTTCATAAAGTTTATAATCTAATTGAGGTGAGAATATTATTACACATGAAAGTAATAGATTACTTTTTCAGATTTTTCTAAGATTTTGATGCATTTTAAATATTTGTTTAAATTACAGTCCAAATAATTTGGACTGTACTTATCTAATTTATGGAGCCTTAATATAAAACATGCATTGGTCAACTCACAGGTAGATAAAATCAATTTTTTTCTAGCTGCTTTCACCCATCTTCTNGTTGCATATTGAAAATATAAACCGATAAGCTAAATGTTGATAAAAAGAAATCTCAGAAATAAAAATGAAGGTCACAGGCAAAGAAAAAATTCTCTGTGTGCTGTTCATCACATGTTCACTCCCAAATGAGCAAAGTCAGCTTGTGTGCATGCTATGTCTCTTCAGTCGTGTCTGACTCTTTGTGACCCTAAGGACTTCTATGGGATTCTCCAGGTAAGAATACTGAAGTGGGTTGCTGTGCCCTCCTCCAGGGGATCTTCCAAACCCAGGGTTTAAACCCACATATCCTACACTGGCAGTCGAGTTCTCTTACCACTGAGCCACCAGGAACTGCTAAGTCAATTCAGTCGTGTCCGACTCTGTGCGACCCCATAGACGGCAGCCCAACAGGCTCCCCCATCCCTGGGACTCTCCAGGCAAGAACACTGGAGTGGGTTGCCATTTCCTTCTCCAATGCATGAAAGTGAAAAGTGAAAGTGAAGTCACTCAGTCCTGTCCGACTCTTAGCAACCCCATGGACTGCAGCCCAGCAGGCTCCTCCACCCATGGGATTTTCCAGGCAAGAGTACTGGAGTGGGCTGCCATTGCCTTCTCCAAGCCACCAGGAAAGCCCTTGCTAAATCTCCCAGACCCATAATTAAGTCTATTTGCTTCTGAGACTGTGGACCCTAAATTATAATGATGTACTTTCTTAATCAAAGAACAGTTGGTTGCAAAAACTTTAGTTTATCTTTTTTACAAAATGCATTTCCTGAGAACAGTCCAAAACTCACTGATAATATTAACTCACTTTCTTAACTTCTTTGCTAATAAGTCATAGTGATGTTTAGAATTTATGTCGCACTTTAAATTTTTACACCAAGTACTATCATTTTAGAATCATTGAACTGCAGTCTCCATTATGTCTGACATGAACACATATTCCTTGCTCCTCCTCCATAGCCTATTGTTACGCATTAAAAAAAAAAAAAACCTGTAGTAAAATATACATAACATAAAAGTTACTGTATCTACAGTTTTTAAGTGTACGATTCAGTAGAAACTGCCTTCACATTTTTCTTCAATCAATCTCCAAAACTGTTTTAATTGTGCTATTGTTTTCAGTCTCTAAGTCGTTTCTAACTCTTTATGATGCCATGAACTGTAGAATACCAGGCTCCTCTGTCCTCCACTGTCTTCCAGAGTTTGCTCAAACTCATGTCCACTGAGTCGGTGATGCTGTCTAATCATTTTATCCTCTGCTGCCCCCTTCTCCTTTTGCCTTCAATCTTTCCCAGCATCAGAGTCTTTCCCAATGTGTCAGATGTTCACATCAGGTGGCCAAAGTATAGGAGCTTCAGGAACAGTCCTTCCAATGAGCATTCAGGACTGATTTCCTTTAGGATTGACAGATTTGATCTCCTTACCATCCAAGGGACTGTCAAATGTCTTCTCTAGCACCACAATTTAAAAGCATCACTTCTTCCACACTCAGTTTTCTTTATGATTAGAAAAACAATAGCTTTTCTATATGGACCTTTGTCAGTAAAGTGATGTCTCTGCTTTTTAATATGCTGTTTGACTGTGCTCAGTTGTGTTCTGCTCTTTGCGGCCACATGGACTGTAGCCCACCAGGCTTCTCTGTCCATGGAATTTTCCAGGCAGAATACTGGAATGAGTTGCCATTTCCTACTCCAGTATATCTTCCCCACCCAGGAATTGAACCTGTGTATCTTGTGTCTCCTGCATTGGCAGGCAGATTCTTTACTGCCAGTGCCACCTGGGAAGTCCAATATGCTGTTTAGATGTGTCATAGTTTACTTCCAAGGAATAAGTGTCTTTTAATTTCATGGCTGCAGTCACAATCCACAGTGATTTGGGAGCCCAAGAAAATAAAATCTGTCACCACTCCCACTTTTCCCCCTTCTATTTGCCATGACTGGATGCCATTCTCTTAGTTTTTTGAATGTTGAGTTTCAAGCCTTTTTCACTCTCCTCTTTCACCCTCATCGAGAGGCTCTTTAGTTCTTCACTTTCTGCCACTAGATTGGTATCACCTGCATATCTGAGCATATCATAGCAATTGTTGCTATTTCTCCAAGCTATCTTGATTCCTGCTTCTGATTCATCCAGTCTGGCATTTTTCATAATGTGCTATGCATACAAGTTAAATAAACAGGGTAACAATATACAATCTTGTCATACTCCTTTCCTAATTTTGAACCAGTTGGTTGTTCCATGTCTGATTTAACTATTGCTTCTTAACCTGCATACAAGTTTCTCAGGAGCCAAGTAAGGTGGTTTGGTACTCCTGTCTCTTTAAGAACTTAATTAATTTAAAAGTTACAAAACTAAAACTCTGTTCCCATCAAAAAATAACCTTCCCCTTTCCCCATTTCACCCAAGCTCTGCTAACTACCATCATACTTTTTGTCTCTGTAATTTTGACTAGTCTAAGTATCCCAGAAAAGACCCTGATGCTGGGAAAGATTGAGGGCAGGAGGAGAAGGGGATGACAGAGGATGAGATGGTTGGATGGCATCACTGACTCAATGGACATGGGATTGGGTGGACTCCAGGAGTTGGTGATGGACAGGGAGGCCTGGCATGCTGCGGTTCATGGGGTTGCAAAGAGTCGGATACGATTGAGTGACTGAACTGAAGTATCTCATATAAATATTAACCTCAAATGCAGTAGTTGTCTTTTTGTGCATGGTTTCTTTCAATTAGCATAATGTCCTTGGGGTTGATCCATATTGTTGCATGTGTCAGAATTTTCTCGCTTTTTAAGGCTAAAGAATGTTGGATATACCACAATTTGCTTGTCTGTTAGCTGTTGATGGACATTTGGGTAACTTCCACATTTTGACTAATGTGAATAATGCCAAAAAAGGTTGTAAAAATATATCTTGAAGATTTCGTTTTCAACTCTTTTGGATATATACTCAGAATTATTGGTATGTAAAGTAATTAAATGGCAACCCACTCCAGTATTCTTGCCTGGAGAATCCCATGGATGGAGGAGCCTGGTGGGCTACAGTCCATGGGGATGCAAAGAGTCGGACACGACTGAGCAACTTCACTTTCACTTTCAAAATAATTCTAATTTTTTTAGAAACTGCCATACTGTTTTTTATAATCACTGTACCATTTTACCTGCCCACCTATAGTTCATAAGGGTCTAATTTCTCCACATCCTCACCAATACTTGTCACTTTTTGTGTTTTGATAATATTCATCCCATGGGTGCTTATTAGCCAATTTTATAGCCAGTATTTCATTAATTAGACAAGAACTCACTACAAATTCTTTTAGAGCTAACTGAGAATCTATTGAATATTTATATGGGGCAAAAAT
>SJYQ01016226.1:0-10091 GCA_006410935.1 Redunca redunca | reverse complement strand
CAGAAAATGAAGATCATGGCATCCGGTCTCATCACTTCATGGGAAATAGATGGGGAAACCGTGGAAACAGTGTCAGACTTTATTTTTTGGGGCTCCAAAATCACTGCAGATGGTTTTTGCAGCCATGAAATTAAAAGATGCTTACTGCTTGGAAGAAAAGTTATGACCAACCTAGATAGCATATTCAAAAGCAGAGACGTTACCTTGCCGACTAAGGTCCGTCTAGTCAAGGCTATGGTTTTTCCAGTGGTCATGTATGGATGCGAGAGTTGGACTGTGAAGAAGGCTGAGCACCGAAGAATTGATGCTTTTGAACTGTGGTGTTGGACGAGACTCTTGAGAGTCCCTTGGACTGCAAGGAGATCCAACCAGTCCATTCTGAAGGAGATCAGCCCTGGGATTTCTTTGCAAGGAATGATGCTAAAGCTGAAACTCCAGTACTCTGGCCACCTCATGCAAAGAGTTGACTCACTGGAAAATACTTTGATGCTGGGAGGGATTGGGGACAGGAGGAAAAGGGGATGACAGAGGATGAGATGGCTGGAAGGCATCACTGACTCGATGAATGTGAGTCTGAGTGAACTCTGGGAGATGGTGATGAACAGGGAGGCCTGGCGTGCTGCTATTCATGGGGTCGCAAAGAGTCAGACACGACTGAACTGAACTGAACTGAACTGAATAGGAGGTAGTGATCAAGACCATCCCTAAGAAAAAGAAATGCAAAAAGGCCAAATAGTTGTCTGATTAGGTCTTACAAATAGCTGAGAAAAGAAGAGAAGCTAAAGGCAAAGAAGAAAAGGAAAGATATATCCATTTGAATGCAGAGTTCCAAAGAATAGCAAGGAAAGAAAGCCTTGCTCAGCAGTCAATGCAAAGAAATAGAGGAAACCAGTAGAAAGGGAAAGAGATCTCTTCAAGGGATCTCTTCAAGGGAACATTTCATGCAAAGTTGAGCACAATAAAGGACAGCAATGGTATGGACCTAACAGAAGCAGAAGATATTAAGAAGAGGTGGCAAGAATACACAGAACTATACAAAAAACATCTTCATGGCCTTGATAACCACGATGATGTGATCACTCGCCTAGAGCCAGATATCCTGGAATGCGAAGTCAAGTGGGCCTTAGGAAGCATTACTATGAACAAAGCTAGTGGAGGTGATGGAATTCCAGTTGAGCTATTTCAAATCCTGAAAGATGATGCTGTGAAAGTGCTGCACTCAATATGCCAGCACATTTGGAAAACTCAGCAGTGGCCACAGGACTGGAAAAGGTCAGTTTTCATTCCAATCCCAAAGAAAGGCAATGCCAAAGAATGCTCAAACTACCGCACAATTGCACTCATCTCACATGCTAGCAAAGCAATGCTCAAAATTCTCCAAGCCAGGCTTCAGCAGTACGTGAACCTCGAACTTCCAGATATTCAAGCTGGTTTTAGAAAAGGCAGAGGAACCAGAGATCAAATTGCCAACATCTGCAGGATCATCAAAAAAGTAAAAGAGTTCCAGAAAAAATATCTACTTTTGCTTTATTGAGTATACCAAAGCCTTTGACTGTGTGGATCACAACAAACTGTGGAAAATTCTGAAAGAGATAGGAATACCAGACCACCTGACCTGCCTCCTGAGAAATCTATATGCAGGTCAAAAAGCAATAGTTAGAACTGGACATGGAACAACAGATTGGTTCCAAATCGGGAAAGGAGTACCTCAAGGCTGTATATTGTCACCCTGCTTATTTAACTTATATGCAGAGTACATCATGGGAAATACTAGGCTGGATGAAGCATAAACTGGAAGAAATATCAATAACCTCAGATATGCAGAGGATACCACCCTTATGACAGAAAGCGAAGAAGAACTAAAGAGCCTCTTGATGAAAGTGAAAGAGGAGAGTGAAAAAGTTGGCTTAAAACTCTACATTCAGAAAGCTAAGATCATGGCATCTGGTCCCATTATTTCATGGCAAATAGATGGGGAAACAGTGGAAACACACTTTATTTTTTAGGGCTTCAAAATCATTGCAGATGGTGACTGCAGCCTAGAAATTAAGACCCTTGCTTCTTGGAAGAAAAGCTATGACCAACATACTAAAAAGCATATTAACCAGCATATTAAAAAACAGAGATGTTACTTTCCCAACAAAGGTCCATCTGGTCAAAGTTATGGGCTTTTCCAGTAGTCATGTGTGGATGTGAGAGTTGGACTATAAAGAAAGCTGAGAACCAAAGAATTGATGCTTTTGAAGTGTGGTGTTGGAGAAAACTCTTGAGAGTCCCTTGGACTGCAAGGAGATCCAATCAGTCCAACCTAAAGGAAATCAGTCCTGAATATTCATTGGAAGGACTGATGCTGAAGCTGAAACTTTAATATTTTGGCCACCTGATATAAAGAACTGGTCATTTGAAAAGACCCTGATGCTGGGAAAGATTGAAGGTGGGACGAGAAGGGGTTGACAGAGGATGAGATGGTTGGATGGTATCACTGTCTTGATGGACATGAATTTGAGTAAGCTCCAGGAGTTGGTGATGGACAGGGAAGCCTGGCATGCTGCAGTGCACGGGGTTGCAAAGAGTCAGATGCGACTGAGCGACTGAGCTGAACTGATGTGATGGGTATGTAATTTTAAAAAATTGGTTAATTATCTTAGAACATTTATTAAAGAATCCTTTTTTCTTCTTATTTAAAATTCCTCCTTCATTATATACAAATCTTTATGATTATGTGAATTTATTTGATCTCATGTATTTGCCTACATTTTTCCTGACCCTGTACATGCCTGTTTTAATTATTTTATAATATCTTTTATATTGCTGGTAGAGGTCTACCCCTTCAGTCTTCTTTTTTTCATTTATCCATTTAACTAACTATGCATATATATGTATATAAAAGCATGGCATGCTGTAGTTCATGGGGTCAAAAATAGTCAGAGACAACTAGGCAACTGAACAACAACAATAAGTTATATGTATTTGGAGAGGTTTCATGTGCCTCAAAGGCATTCACTGTACAAAAACATATTGAGAAAGGCACCATGCTGGATCACCGAAGGGGTTTGTAGTCTATGTGGTAGACAATAAGTAAACAATTAGGGGACATCCCTGGTGGTCCAGTGGTTAAGACTCCTCAATTCCAATATAGGGGGTATGGGTTCAATCCCTGGTTGGAACACTAAGATCGTACATGTTGTGCTGTGTGCACCCCCCTACAAGAGTAAACAAATATAATTAGATAATTACTAAAATAGAGTCAATCCAGGGGAGGGACTCCCTGTCATGGCTGGTAGCTAACTTTAGGAGAACTCTTCAAAGATAGCAGTAATTGATCCTAGGAAAACACTGGGGAGCAGATGTTTAAAGGCAGGACAACTATTGCAAGGGCACAGCAGCACAAATGGGTATGGCATGTTCAGGCTACTACAGGCGGTTTATTTTATTTATTTATTTTTGGCTGCATTGAATCTTTATTGCTTCTTGTGTGCTTTCTCTAGTTTCAGTGAGTGGGGGCTACTCTCTAGTTGCGGCTCCCAGGCTTCTCATTGTGGTGGCTTCTCCTGTCGCAGAACATGGGCTCTAATTGCCTCACAGCATGTGGGATCTTCCTGGAACAGGAACTGAACTGCATCCCTGCATTGGCAGGTGGATTCTTAACCATTGAACCACCAGGGAAATCCCCCAGAATGGTTCCTTTTATTCATTTATTTGTTTATTCATGTTGGAGTCACAGTCAGCTATTTAAGCTTGTGTCAGATCATGGAGGGCTTCGAGATGGTCTCTTAGACACCACTCTAGTGGAAATATGGAAAATTGCTTAAAGGAGAGTAAGAAGAGACAATGTGATCTGAATGAAGAAGGTATGGAAAAGGAGATGGAGGTGTGACTAGACCAGTGTTTGGATGGAGAGTAAAAAACAAGTGGAATTCACATTCATTCATTATTCATTTAACAAGTTGAAATTAGTGAATGTTAAATGAGAGTTCTTGAGTTAAATGAGTGAACTCTTGGAGTCGGTGATGGACAGGGAGGCCTGGCGTGCTGCAGTCCATGGGGTCCCAAAGAGTCAGAGACGACTGAGCGACTGAACTGAACTGAAATGAGAGTTCTTAGGTTTCTGGCTTGAGCAAAACAGGAACTGATGGTGCCATCCCCCAAGATCATGAATACAGGAAGTGTTTAAAGTTTGGAAGGATGAAGTTTTTTTGTTGGGTCTCTGTTGTGGCTCACAGGGTCCCTAGTTGTGGCATCCAGGCTCCAGAGCTAGTTGTGGCTCATGAGTTTAGTTGACCCTTGGCATGTGGGATCTTGGGGCTTCCCAGGTGGTGCAGTGGTAAAGAATCCACCTGCCAATATAAGAGACACAGGAGATGAAGTTTCAATCCCTGAGTCAGTAAGATCCCCTGGAGTAGGAAATGGCAATCCATCCCAGTATTTTTGCCTGGAAAATTCCGTGGACAGAGGAGTCTGGCGGGCTACAGTACAGACTCAGCAACTTAGAACACACACATATACACACGCACACACACACACACACACACGGGGGATCTTAGCTTCCTGACCAGTGATCAAACCTACATCCCCTGCATTGGAGGGCAGATTCTTAATGACTGGACACCAAGGAAGTCCCTGGAAGAATAAAGTTGATTTCAGATTTGGATATTTGAGTTTGAGGTGCTTGTGATATACCCTGGTATGAATGGCTAATAAGTATTATGTGTGTAATTCTGGTGTTTGAAATAAAAATTTATCATCTATATATCTATACGTGGTTGTTGAAATCATGGGCAAGATTGCCTAGAAAAAGTCTGTAAACTGAGAAGAGAGCGGGTATCTAGGGGAGATACCAGCATTTAAGGTAAAGTAAAAAGAAACATTTCCTTCAAAAAGAGTTTACTAAGTGGTCAGAGAATTGTCATGGAAACCATGAAGGAGGGAGCAGGTAATGTATTAAGCAATGGAGAGAGGTAGCAAATGACTAAAAACTGATCCAGTGAAAAGCTCACTAGTGACTGTAAGGAGAGAAATTTCAGGTGAGAAAAGATGTAGAAGTCAAGAAGCAAGGAAGTATAGATAGATAGTATCCAAAACAAAATTCAGCGTCTTTCTCTCCAATGTGACTCCTCTTCCTGCAACCTTAGACACAGATATTCCCCTCAGACTCCTAAGCCAAAAATTCCCTAAACACCTAACCCCTTCACTCTCATTTATTATCCTTGTCTAATTATGGCATTACTCACCTAATTTGACTTCCTTAATTAATACTTCTAATATTCCAGAAGGATAAATCCCAGACATCATGATAATCTATGGATTGTGGTATTAGAGATGCTTTTTTGTATTTTTCTGTCTGATAATTTGCTTTTTCAGTATTCTTCTGGAATAACTGGTATGTATTTGCTCACATAATTAAGTAAAAGTTTTAAAATATTTTTTCCTCACATATCTTATATCTAACATCATCTCTTTGTTTCTAGTCTGCTACCAGGGGTCTCAGTTCCGTTCAGCTGCTCAGTTGTGTCCAACTCTTTGCAACCCCATGAATCGCAGCACGCCAGGCCTCCCTGTTCATCACCATCTCCCGGAGTTCACTCAGACTCATGTCCATCGAGTCCGTGATGCCATCCAGCCATCTCATCCTCTATTGTGCCCTTCTCCTCCTGCCCTCAATCCCTCCCAGCATCAGAGTCTTTTCCAGTGAGTCAACTCTTCTCATGAGGTGGCCAAAGTACTGAAGTTTCAGCTTCAGCATCATTCCTTCCAAAGAAATCCCAGGGTTTATCTCCTTCAGAATGGACTGGTTGGATCTCCTTGCAGTCCAAGGGACTTGCAAGTCTTCTCCAACACCACAGTTCAAAAGCATCAATTCTTCGGTGCTCAGCCTTCTTCACAGTCCAACTCTCACATCCATACATGACCACAGGAAAAACCATAGCCTTGACTAGACCCATGGAAAAGAAATGCAAAAAAGCAAAATGGCTATCGGGGGAGGCGTTACAAATAGCTGTGGAAAGAAGAGAGGCGAAAAGCGAAGGAGAAAAGGAAAGATATAAGCATCTGAATGCAGAGTTCCAAAGAATAGCAAGAAGAGATAAGAAAGCCTTTTTCAGCGATCAATGCAAAGAAACAGAAGAAAACAACAGAATGGGAAAGACTAGAGATCTCTTCAAGAAAAGATAAAATTAGAGATCCCAGGGGTCTAGCCAGATTTATTACAGTAACTTCTTACCTTTTCTTCCTGCAGATAGTGTGGCACTCCTCTAATTCTGTCACTTGGCAGTCGGAATAAGCTTTGTAAATACAAATCTTAATACATTTCTCTCCAGTTAAAAGTTCTTCAATGACTTCAGATATCTCTGAGAATTAATTTCAAACTTCTAGTCCTCTGTGATAATGCCCTTGTCTTATCTCATTTTTTCTCATTCTCCTATTCTTTTCTTGAAGCTCCCATTCAAAGATAAGCAGTAAAAACTGTTTTCTCCTCCTTTCCTTTGTGAATTCCCTCTCATCCTTTAAACCAGTTTAAAAATCATTCTTCCTAGACCTTCACTGCAGCTCCATTCTAATTCAGACACTCCTCTCTTCTGCAATCTAGGTACCTCTCAATCAGTGTCATCTCACAGTATTAATAAGCCTGTTCATCTTTTCCTAATTTGTTGGCTATTTAATTTTCCTTCTGTGAATTTACTATTTACATCTTTTGTTCATTCTTCTGAGTTGTACTTTTCTTATTGATTTGTGGTAATTCTTATTTATGTTGCAAATATGTTTTCTCAGTCTATTCCTAGGTTTTAAAGTTTATTGTTTGGTATTAAAAAATTTTTTTAATACCTGGTGGCTAGTTTTCATTTCAATCCCAAAGAAAGGCAATGCCAAAGAATGTTCAAACTACCGCACAATTGTCCTCATCTCACACGCTAGCAAAGTAATGCTCAAAATTCTTCAAGCCAGATTTCAACAGTATGTGAACCATGAACTTCCAGATGTTCAAGCTGGAAGTTGAAAAAGCAACAGAGTTCCAGAAAAACATCTGCTTCTGCTTTATTGACTATGCCAAAGCCTTTGACTGTGTGGTGGTAGTTTAGTCGATAAGTCGTGTCCAACTCTTGCAACCCCATGGACTGTAGTCTGCCAGGCTCCTCTGTCCACGGGATTTTGGATTGCCATCTTCTTCTCCAGGGGATCTTTCTGACCCAGGAATAGAACCTTGTTCTCCTGCATTGCAGGCAGATTCTTTACTGACTGAGCTATGAGGGAAGCCCTCATAACTGACTGTGTGAATCACAACAAACTGGAAAATTCTTCAAGAGTTGGGAATAACAGACCACCTTATCTGCCTCCTGAGAAATCTGTATGCAGGTCAAGAAGCAAGTTATAACTGGACATGGAACAACAGACTGGTTCCAAATCGGGAAGGGAGTACCTCAAGGCTGTATATTGCCACCCTGCTTATTTAACTTACAAGCAGAGTACATCATGAGAAATGCTGGACTGGATGAAGCACAAGCTGGAATCAAGATCACTGGAAGAAATATCAATAACCTCAGATATGCAGATGACACCACCCTTAGGGCAAAACGTGAAGAACTAAAGAGCCTCTTGATGAAAGTGAAAGAGGAGAGTCAAAAAGTTGGCTTAAAACTCTACATTGGTTTCTTACATGATAGTATACATGTTTCAATGCCATTCTCCTATTGGGGATGGTCTTGATCACTGCCTCCTGTACTATATCATGAACCTCTGCCCTTACTTCTTCAGGCACTCTATCAGATCTAATTCCTTGAAACCATTTGTCACTTCCACTGTATAATCATAAGGGATTTGATTTAGGTCACAGCTGGATGGTCTAGTGGTTTTCCTACTTTCTTCAATTTTGCAAAAGTCTGAATTTTGCAATAAGGAGTTCATGATCTGGGTCACAGTCAGCTCCTGGTCTTGTTTTTGCTGACTATATAGAGCTTCTTCATCTTTGCTGCAAGGATAATAATCAATCTGAGTTCGGTATTGAAAAAAAAAAGTTGGCTTAAAACTCTACATTCAGAAAGCTAAGATCATGGCATCTGTTCTCATCACTTCATGGCAAATAGATGGGGAAACAATGGAAACAGTGTCAAACTTTATTTTGGGGGGCTCCAAAATCACTGCAGATGGTGACTGCAGCCATGAAGTTAAAAGACCCTTGCGCCCTGGAAGAAAAGCTATGACCAACCTAGACAGCATGTTAAAAAGCAGAGACATTACTTTCCCAACAAAGGTCCATCTGGTCAAAGTTATGGCTTTTCCAGTAGTCATGTATGGATGTGAGAGACTATAAAGAAAGAGTGCTGAAGAATTAATGCTTTTGAACTGTGGTATTGGAGAAGACTCTTGAGAGTCCCTTGGACTGTAAGGAGATCCAACCAGTCCATCCTAAAGGAAATCAGTCCTGAGTATTCATTGGAAGGACTGATGCTGAAGCTAAAACTCCAATACTTTGGCTACCTGATGTGAAGAACTGACTCATTGGAAAAGATCTTGGTGCTGGCAAAGATTGAAGGCAGGAAGAGAGGGGACAACAGAGGATGAAATGGTTGGATAGCATCACTGACTCAATGGATATGAGTTTGAGTGAGCTTCAGGAGTTGGTGATGGACAGGGAGGCCTGGCGTGCTGCAGTCCGTGGGGTTGCAAAGAGTCGGACATGACTGAGAGGCTGAAGTGAACTGAACTGAACTGGTGGCTAGTGGTCACGATTCTGGGCTTTCATTGCCATGGCCTAGGTTCAATCCCTGGTCAGGGGTCTGAGATCCCACAAGTTGTGGCTAAAGAAAAAAAATTTGTTTTTTTAGTAAAATATATCAAGTGTTTAAAAATGTTTTTGCATCTTGCTCAAGAAGACCTCCATACTAAAGATATAAATTTCTTGCTTATGTATTTCTTCTTGATATTTGTTTTGCTTTTTATACTTATCTCTTGGCATTTGTTTCTAAAGAAGCATTATCCACATTATTAGTCTCTTTGTAATTTTCTATGGTTGAAAAATCTACAGAATTCTAAGGTTGTCCAGTGTTACAACTCTATGCTTTCATGCTGAGTGCCCAAGGTTCAATCCTTGGTCAGGGAACTAAGATCCCAGAACTATAAAATAATAATAGAATAGGGAACTATTATTATGATTATATAATAGGGAACTGTTTACCCAGTGCTGCCAAAATGAAAATCTATTTAATATATTTATTGAATGCCCACTTAGGTGTTGGCACTGTCAGGTGCTGGGGCATACAAGTGGACAAGAAGGCAAGGCCCCTTATCTTAACGGAGCTTATATTCTAGAGGTAGAGGCAGACAGTAAACAAATAATCTAAATAAATATTGCTTTTAATAATGACCATGAATCATTTGAATGGTAAGCTGCTGAAATCATTTACCTCAGAATGGGACTCAAACCCAGCCAAAATCCTACTTGGGACTTGAACCCATGTGGCTGGGACTTGAACAGCCAAAACCCATTTTGGGACTCCGTGCTTAGTTGCTCAGTCATGTCCGACTCTTTTCAACTAGCTGGCCCGGCTCTTCTGTCTATGGGGATTCTCCAGACAAGAATACTGGAGTGGGTTGCCATGCCCTCCTCCAGGGGATCTTCCCAACCCAGGGAGTGAACAAAGGTCTCCTGAATTGCAGGCGGATTTTTTACTGTCTGAACCACCAAGGAAGCCCTTTGGGACTCTGAAAGTGAAGTCGCTCAGTGGTGTCCGACTCGTTGCGACCCCATGGTCTGTAGCCTATCAGGTTCCTCCGTCCATGGGATTTTCCAGGCAAGAGTGCTGGAGTGGATTGCCATATCTAAACCAGCCAAAATCCAGTCTTCCAACTGATACCACATATCCGGTTTCAACACCTAACAAAGCTCAGGTTTCTGATGTCTCATTGTAGAAAGAATTCAGTGAGAGACAAAGTGATAGGTAAGAGGTGGATTCTTCAAAGAGAAACACACTCCACAGAAGAGCGAGGGCCACCTCAGAGGGTGAGTGCAGCAGCCTCAAAGCGTGTGGTTAGCTTTTACGGGTTGGGTAATTTCACAGGCTAATGAGTGGGAGTATTATTCCAACTATTTTGGGAAA
>SJYQ01016224.1:0-46852 GCA_006410935.1 Redunca redunca | reverse complement strand
TGGCTGGGATGGGGTCACCCCTTCGGTTCCACTCTCCCTTGAAGATAAAAGAGAAGGCGCCACCCTTGCCCTGAAGGTCGTTTCCTTTAGGCTTGAGCCACAAAGAGAGAACTGTGGCCACCCAGGCCTCAGGTGAGTCCGGGTACCTGGCAGGTGTTGGTCCAAAGAGACTGAACGGCTCTTTAGATTGTCCAGTAAAAGGTACAAGCTTATACAAAACCTCGGGGATGGAGGGGGCGGGAATGAGAGTGTTGTGTCTCTATTTTGTGTGGGATGAGGGGCGCTGTCCACAAGTTTATGAGGGGGGTGCAGGTGGTTCCAGAGGGACCTCAGTCCCCTGTTGCTTCCCCGAGGCTAGTGGTACCCATCCTGGGGCACTGGGAGGGCCCCCAAGGGCAGTGCAGGTATTTCAATCTGTCTTCTCGGTGCACCTGTTGCTATGGTTCTGGAAACGGGTCCCCCAGTTTCACTCTCACCATCGTGGGGGTTTCTCTGTTCACGTGATTGGCAGGAAAGGAGTGTGAGTGTCAAGTCTTACCCAGGTCACCTGAGGCAAGGAGGCCCTTCCTGTCCTCTCTCCCCCTCCCCTTCACTGCCGTCCTTGATTTTCCTTCCGGAGGAGATTAGATCTAATAGTCCAAACCTTTATCCAGATGTCGCTTCTTGGCTCCCACAGCAGGAAACCATCCCTGGGTTTATAGTCTACCAGCCTCGGCAGCCTCCAGGCTTCCCAGGTGGCACTAGTGGTAAAAAACTCACCTGCCAGAGCAGGTGACTCGAGTTCAGTCCCTGAGTAGAGAAGATCCCCTGGAGGAGGGCATGGCAACCCACTCCAGTATTCTTGCCTGGAGCATCCCATGGACAGAGTTGCCTGGCGGGCTACAGTCTATAGGGTTGCAAAGAGTCGGACCTGACTGACACAACTTAGCACGCACCTGCCCAGCAGGGATGGACTGGTGTGGTGCCTTTATCGAAGGATGTGGCCCTGGCTTTTTTTTTACCACCTACTTTTTCTTCTCCTGCCCTTATGCTGGGTGGACCCTGATCAAAGACAGGTTCAGAAAGAAAAAGTCTTATGCTTTAAAGCCCCAGCTCCCTGACCTTCCCTCCCTGATCCCAGGAGGGAAAATGAAACAGAAGACCAGCCCTTGAGAAATCTCCCTGTGAGGTTAGGCTGTGACTTATTCTTTTGTTAATGATGGGAGCACTTCCTGGTGGGGAGGAGACACAGCAAAGTGTCTCTCTGGGTGTGGAGGGCCCCCTCCAGAGATGGCATGCACACTGAGTGTGACCCTGGCGTGCTCTCCTCTGGGCCTGACCTCAGCAGCGCACATCTGCTCTCCAGCTGCCCTGCATGCTGGGCATGCTGGGACGTCTATTAAGATGCTGTCCTTGCCTTCATCTGCTTCCAATCCCACTGGAGAGGCAATCAGTGTACAACAGATCAAGTCATGCAGGACAGGGGGTGATCGAGTGCCTTGTGCTGATTCCAGAATGAAGTGGGATGGGTCAGGAGTGGGAGGCAAAGAGGAATGGAGAGAGACGGGCCTCTGGAAACTTTGAAGGGTAGCTGGGTAGAGAGAAGGACATTCGGGTTGGGGGAAGTGGGTGGGAGGAGTGAGCTGGAGAATGGCCACCTTGTCCACATCATTGTCATGTGGGGGTTGTGTCCAGGGTTGCAGGCTGGTGCCTCTCCCCAGAGGAGGAGGGCATGGCAATCCTCTCCAGTATTCTTGCCTGGGACATCCCACTAACAGAGGTACCTGGTGGGCTACAGTCCGTAGGATCAGAAAGAGTGGGACATGATTGAAATGACTTAGCATGCACACACACACTTGCCTCTCCCCAAGAGCAGACCATAGTAGGAGTCGTGATTTTATCAATGGTAGAAGGACTCAGCAATTTTTTAAAGCAGGGATTGGCAAAAACTCTGAAAAGAGCCAGATAGTGACTATTTTAGGCTTCGTAGTCCAAAAGGCAAAATTGAAGCTATTGTAGATACTTATATAATCATTGAAAATGTAGTCATTGAAAAATGTTAGAGCCAGTCTTAGCTCGAGAGCTGTATCTCCCTGTCATAACCATTTATCTGTCACACCGTGGCTGCCTCCTGGGCATCCAGGCATGGCTGTGAAGCCTCGACCTGGCTTCCTGATTTGATTTTCCTTCACTGAACTTGAGTTTCTTGCAAATGCCAGCCCTGGCTTAAGAAGGGGATCACAGCATGGGGTTTCCCAGACCAGCAAAGACTTAGTTATAAAGACGGAGCTCATTTCTATCTCCTTGTGAACATTAGAATTCTCTAGGTGGCTGTGGGACAGCTTGCTTTATTTCTAGGGAGGAGGAAGAAAATGCCAAGCTGGACATCCTGCCCGGGGCTCTGGGCATCGGCTTCTTCCCCTGCACCTAGTGGAAGTGGGCCAGGGGCCAGGGCATAGCCTCCTTCTCTTTTGGACCTAAGTGTTTTCCTGGGTGTGATATCACCCTGGGAGCCTTGAGGCAGTCCTTGCTTTGGCCCTCTTCAGCTGCCTCTTCCTATTGTAGAGATGGGCCTGAGTTTGCGGGTAGAGGACCCGTGTGATGTGCATGGAGGGAATCGTGTGAATCGACTCCAGCCACAGGCCTCCGGACAGAGCAAGACACTTGCCAGTTTCCCCTTTAATTGGCCGGTGACTTCTAATGTCAGACTTTGCAGCAGGCGATGTTTTCGCAGGAAGGAATGTTACAGATCATCTGGTGGGTTCTAATAATTTTACAGATGAGCAGACTGAGGCCCAGAGGGAAGAGGCTCCTTACTCAACCAAGGTCACCATAAAGTCCACTGGAACTGGAATCATCTCTCCAACTCCTTGGCTGGATTTCTCTGCTCCCTCTGGAAAATGTCCCTGTTCTCATTAAAGCTGACTTCCCCCCCTCCCCCGGCCCCCGCCCCCATCTCCCCATGCCCATCCCACCTCCTGAGGCAGGTTCCTGCCCTGTCAGTTCATTTGCATCTAGTTTGCCTGGGTGGCTAGGTGGGGGGAACCTCCGGGGTGTCCAGCCGTGCTCACCAAACCCTGATCTGTCTCCTCCAATTTGATTTGACTGCACTCAACCTGCATTTGCTGTGAATGTCAACCCGTGTCAGCAGTGGAGTTGCGGGAGTGCCATGGCCTAGCGCCCATGAGCAAACAGGAGGGAAACAGAAACCTTTATAATCCAGTGTCCTTAAAGCGCTCACTAATTCATCTCTCCATTCATCTGCTAAATCTTTATTTGACAACATTATTTACTAAGGGGCAGGCACCATGCTATGGGTTTCCCTGGTGGCTCAGCTGATAAAGAAACTGCCTGCAATGTGGGAGGCCTGGGTTCAGTCCCTGGGTGGGGAAGATCCCCTGGAGCAGGGAATGGGAACCCACTCCAGTTTTATTGCCTGGAGAATCCACGGACAAAGAAACCTGGAGGGCTACAGTCCATGGGGTCACAAAGAGTTGGTCATGACTTAGCAACTAACACGAAGCCGCCATGCTAAGGAGCTGAATCTAACTGGCAAGGGAGCTTCCCTGGTTGGCTTCCTAGGCTCGTGGTAGATGAATAAAGTTTCCTGGGCTAGTAAGCAAATGAATAAAGAGATTTCCTCCTTTAAAAAAACAAGTTATTGGAGTACAGCTGCTTTGGGCCTCCCAGGTAGTGCAGTGGTAAAGAATCTGCCTGCCAGTGTGGAAGCCACAGGAGATGTGGATTTGATGCCTGGGTTGGGAAGATCTCCTGGAGCAAGAAATGACAACCCACTCCAGAATTCTTGCCTGGAGAATCCTATGGACAGAGGAGCCTGGTGGGCTACAGTCCATAGCATCTGGCATAGTCGGACTTGCCTGAGCGACGAAGCACACACGTAGTCGCTTTACAATGCTGTGTTGGTTTCCGTTGTACAGCAAAGTGAGTCAGCTGTATGTACACCTGGACCCTCCGACGAAGCACACACGTAGTCGCTTTACAATGCTGTGTTGGTTTCCGTTGTACAGCAAAGTGAGTCAGCTGTATGTACACCTGGACCCTCCCCACCTTTTCTAGATTTGTCTCCCATTTAGGTCACCACTGAGCACCGAGTCACTTTTAAATAGAAGGAAGAGCAAAGAGTCAGACACGACTGAGCAACTAACAGAGAAGCGCCAAGGAGGAGATGGGCAGGGTTGTAACTGGGAGAGTGACGTGCTGCTTTAGAGAAGGGTGAACAATGCTCGAGGTGGAGGAAGACATAAGAGGAGGTAAACAGTGGGGGACGGGGATGCGGGGACCCCAGGGCACTAGGACTCTGCGTCTGTTCTCCTGCAGAGGGGTGGAGGCAGGCGCTGGTGGGGGTGGAGAAACCAAGATTTCCCCTGGAGACACCCCACGGGCCACTCACCAGCTTGTAGCAGGAACCTACCTCTGCCTTCCCGGTGGCACCCCGAGAAGAAACACAGAGGATCACATCCCCAAGGGAGGCGCCTCGTGGATTTCTGCTAGAAGGCTAGGAATGGGTCCTAATCTGAGTTTTAAAAAATTTTAGGGGGCAAGCAAAGGCCCTTAGATGATGACCCCCTTGGTTGTTCAGCCAACGGGCAGGAGATCCAGCAGGTGTTTTGGAGCCTTTGCCAAAAAATCAGCAGGAGTCATCCTTGGCCGTGGACTGAAGGGCCGGAGGTGGGGGCAGGGCAGCCAAAAGCCCTGGAGGCTAGAGTTTCTCCTGACTATTCTACCACCAGAAACAGGAATGGAAAAAGCTAAGAAGGGCTGCAGAGGGTCCAGAAGAAAGCCCGGTGGGAAAGCCAAACTTCTGTGTGCCGAGCGTTCGGGAAGTTCAGAATGGAGTTGCACGCACAACTGGATGGGGCCCTTGGTTTGGACCCCACAAGCGGCTCCTCCATGGATCTTTCAGGACCAAAGGGTCCTGGAGGACAGCAGGGTCTCTGTTCAGTCTGCCCACACTCCCCACCCCTTCTGGGAGCTCACTGGTGGGTACCAGGTCTTTCTTCCATGTGTGTGAGAGACATGGAGAGATGGGGCTCAGCAGGAGCTGGAGGGAAGTGCTGACCTCCCAGGAGGCCAGCTCGGGGCCTCCCCGCTCCCTGCCTCTCCCCCCACCGCCGTGCTCTCTGTGTTTTCCTGCCTGTGTGACTTCTGTGCTCCAGGGGAGTCACCTCTGCCTCCTCTAGGGGTCTGGCATCTGCTGTCACAAACCGACCAGTCTTGGGTGCTGCAGTGGGGACAGAGAGGAGACCAATTTTGTCCTCAGCACGCTCAGAGACAGGTGTGGGCAGGCGACACCCGCCTATGCACGAGGAGACGCGTGCAAGAATGTGAGAATCGTAACAAAGCTAAAAACAAAGCCAAAGAAAACCAGCTTGAAATGTCCCTGCGAAGTGTGATTGTGCTTAAAGATTTGGGGGGAGGGTTTGATCTAAGCCCAGGGGAGTTATTTGGACAAGGACTCCTGGGAGAAGTGATCTCAGAAGCAAAGTGAAGGAGAGAGAGCAGCATTTAAAAACATTTTTTTTTTTTAATTGGAGTGTAGTTGATTTGCAATGAGCTGTAAGTTTCTGCTGTACAGCAAAGTGAATCAATTATGCATATACATATATACATATGTGTAGGCTCTTTTTTAGAGTCTTTTCTCATAGAGGATGTTACAGAGTATTGAATAGAGTTGCCTGTGGTATGGGCTTCCCTGCTGGCTCAGACAGTAAAGAATCTGCCTGAAGTGAGGGAGACCCAGGTTCGATCCCTGGGTTGGGAATATCCCCTGGAGAAGGGAATGACTATCCATTCTGGTATTCTTGCCTGGAGAATCCCATGGACAGAGGAGCCTGGCAGACTACCAGGGGTTGCCAAGAGATGCACACAGCTAAGCAACTGACACTAAGGCTGTGTTATATAGTAGGTCCTTATTAGTTATCTGTGTTGTATACAGTAATGTGTACATGTCAATCCAAATCTCCCAGTTTATCTCTCCCCCCAGTGAATAACCATGAGTTTGTTTTCTACAGGAGAACATCATTTAGTGTGTATTAATCTACATCTTCCCCACTGCCCACCCTCCTGCCGCCAGGAGCCTTCTGTCAACTCCCGCAGCCCTCTTGTGTCACTCGTCTCTCCGTCCCTTGAGTTTCTCAGGTTAGGAGGTGGCCTGCTCACAGCACATGGTGCCTCATGTCTCACTGGTAATAGATCAAAGCCAGGTGATCCCATAATGAGACCTGATAGTGATCTTGCTGAACCTTGGTTTTGACATTGAAAGAATGAGCTTTGCCTTTATTTCTTAAGGGAAAGGCTACCCACTCCAGCGTTCTGGCCTGGAGAATTCCATGGATGGTATGGGGTCGCAAAGAGTTGGACACGACTGAGTGAATTTCACTTTCACTTAAGTCTGCGGTTTTCAGTGATCTGTGTTCTGCCGCATATGAGGGCTGCTCTTGGGAATCTGAGGCCTTCTGTTTTAATGATGCTATAATCGTGTTATATCAGAAGACTTGCTCTTTGGGAACTTCGGAGAGCTGGTGAAGCGACACAGTTGCAATGTCATGTTTATTAGAAATTTCCAAATCGTTTCAATACCAAGACTGAAGATTTAGACAGCAGCTTTGCTTTAAAGAGCGCAAACCACTGCCCAGTGACTTTTTTGTAAGCAATTGAGATGACTCGAACCTGAATGGGTACCTCGTGGTGATCCATGCCAGTTACAGGAAACACACACAGAAAGGATCCCCGTGCACACTTGCGTTTGTTCCTCCCCAGTTGATTAAACTTTCTATTCCTGCAACAATTTGTGTTTTTAAAAGGCTGCCATCTGGGAAATGGAGACGAGTGGTCCCAATTGTGCTTAGGTGGCCAAGGCATCCAGTTGCAAGAATGTCCAGGTTGGACAGCTGACGGTGTTTATGCCTCTATTCTTCTCTCCTCTGTGACATGCTATTACTATTTATTATTATTCTTTGGTGGTAGTAAAGTCATGTGTAAACTCCACATCATTTCAACACCAGCTTGTTTTATTTTTAGTTTTTTGGCCATGCTTCACAGCATGCAAGCTCCTAGTTCACCAACCAGGGATCAAACCCACACCTCCTTCAGTGGAAGTGCAGAGTCTCAACCACTGGACCACCAGGGAAATCCCTCGACACCAATTTGAAATGGTCTGAGATGGCATGGTCACCTCCTCTTGAGCCTTCTGTGTTGCTTTCACTGTCTGCCTCTGGTCCATGCTACATGCAAAGTGAAAGATTAGTCGCTCCATTCTTTGCCACCCCATGGACTGTAGCCTGCCAGGCTCTTCTGTCCATGGAATTCTTCAGGCAAGAATATTGAAGTGGGTTGCCACTCCCTTCTCCAAGGGATCTTCCCTACCCAGGGATCAAACCCAGGTCTCCTACACTGTAGGGCAGATTCTTTACCTTCTGAGCCACCAGGGAAGCCCAGCCTCATATGACTTCCCTATTAATCTCCCTAGAGTTCAATTGATATGGTCCAGTCATTCCTGAGTTCCTAAACAGAATAAATCCAGTCCCTTCAGCCTGACTTTTGAAGTCCTCCATGAAAAAACTGAAAGTGACTCAGTTACATCCGACTCTTTGTGACCCTAGGGACTATACACTCTATGGAATTCTCCAGACCAGAAAACTGGAGTGGGTAGCCTTTCCCTTCTCCAGGAATCGAACCCAGGTCTTCCTGCATTGCAGGCGGGTTCTTTACCAGCCGAGCCACAAGGGAAGCCCAAGAATACTGGAATGGGTAGCGTATCTCTTTTCCAGCGGATATTCCTGACCCAGGAATCGGACCAGGGTCTCCTGCATTGCAGGAGGTTTTACGGATTCTTTACCAACTGAGCTATCAGGGATGTGATGCTAAACCTTCCTTTCCAGACTCTCCTTTGTCTACCTTATCTACCACTGAAGACACCTGCACTTCATATCTACTCTGGACAGAGTTACGGTGGCATCTGACCCCACTGGCCTGGCTTCCCATCAGTTATGTCTTGGAATGCCTACCTTACGTTTACCCATTGAAATCCTACTCATCCTTCATCATACTCCTCCAATGTCTGCTTCTCAAGGGACCATCCTCAGCCTGTCCAGTCCAAGGCAGTGTCCCCTTCTCTGGAGCTCTTATCATAATCGCATTTTCCCCCATGGGGTAGTTGTTTCCCAACCTCTGGTCCACCCTAGTTCACACTCTTCCCTCAGAGCAAGAAATGGCTCCTTTGTCATCTTCCTAATCATCTCAGTGCTTAGAATTGGCCCTGGAATACAGCAGGCACTCAAGGAAATGCTGTTTGGACTGAACTGATCCCTCTTTGATGACTTGCCTGGACCATGGAATTAGGTCCCAGGCCTCCCAAGCTGCTGGATGTCCAGCCTGGCATCATTATCTCCATATGCGATATGCTGATGAGGCAGCTGCAGTAGGGAGGGAGCTGGGTGAAGCCCTTGGCCAGCTGTTTGGATGTGCAATCAGATACACTCCGTCTGGGGGATGGCACTGAGATCCTTGATACAGACACTTCTGGGGCGGCCAGGGAGCTGTGGGACTTCATTGGACGGTTGCGGTCACCCTGCTTTGCTCCAAGGTCACCTTGCCTTCATAGTCCAAGTGGGTTATGGCATTTCACTTCAACTGGGACTCCTGGCAGTAGAAAGATGGGACACTCTGTGGGTGAGGATTCAGGGGAGTGGCTCAGAGGATGACTCAGACAGTAAAGAATCTACTTGCAATGCGGGAGACCTGGGCTTGACCCCTGCTCGGGAAGATCCCCTGGAGAAGGGAATGGCTACCCACTCCAGTATTCTTGCCTGGAGAATCCCATGGACAGAGGAGCCTGGAGGGGTACAGTCCATGGGGTCACAAAGAGTCAGATACGACTAAACGACTAACATTTTCACTTAACTTAAGAGACCAGGAAAGAGCCAGAATAGGAGCTGAGAGAAGATGGACTGAAGGGTAGAAATGGAAGACTGGGGAAGTTGTCACTGTGGGCCAAAAGATGTTGGCAAAGACAGGGTGACTCTACATCACACCGCCAGGACACCCGCTGTATACTTGTGGTCGATCAATGCCATCTGATCGGTTATTTCTGATACTCTGTCCCCCCCACTCCCCAGATGTCCCAGTCTAGAAGATGAATTGAATGGTCACCCAAGTGGGTGTGGGAGTGGTAGGGGACACTCTCTCTCAATCATTCTCTGCTGTCATTTTCAGGAGGCCCACTCAGGCCCCAAGATGCTTGACCCACAGCAGCGGTGCCTGCAGGGCCAGGGGACAATCAGGCCATTGGGGATTTTCTCAGTCCCCAGATGACCAGGTGCCATGCTAGACACTGGTGCTTAGGCCCCTGTAAAACTTTAGGGGGCCTCTATGGTGTTAATCCACGTCCTTAACCCCCCTCCCTGGGCTTCCCCAGTGGCTCAGCAGTAAAGAGTCCCTTTGAAATGCAGGAGATGTGGGTTTGATCCCTGGGTCAGGCAGATCCCCTGGAGAAGAGAATGGCAACCCACTCCAGTATTCTTGCCTGGAGAAGCTCATGGGCAGAGGAGCCTGGTGGGCTACAGTTGCAAGAGACGGACATGACTGAGCTGCTAAACAACAGCAATAACAACTCCAGTCCATGTAATATGGGTCTCCAAGCCCTAGCCCAGGACTGGGTAAAATCTGGGTAAAGTCCCAAGCAGAGAAAAGAGTGTGATGCTTTCTGATCTGTAATTCAAAGTAAAAACAAGACTAACTGAAACATGGGGGCTTCCCTGGTGGCTCAGTTGTAAAAAATCCATCTGCTGATATATGAGACGCAGGTTTTATCCCTGGGTCAGGAACCCACTCCAGTATTCTTGCCTGGCAAATCCCATGGACAGAGGAGGCTGGTGGGCTACAGTCCATGGGGTCACAAAAGAGGCAGATACAGCTTACCCCTAAATAACAAGAATGGCTGAAACATACATTGAAGAGAGTTCCCAAACCTGCTAATACTTTCTTTGATGATTCTGTTGAAATATCGTGTCAAGTTATTTAAAAAAAAAAAAAAAGGTTGTGATGCCCGCTGCTGAGCTGGTGCTCCCCTGGCTCAGGTTGACCCTTCTTGTTGGATAATCAGGACCCACCCTCCCTGTGGCCCCCATCGCCACATCCCTGGGCCCAGTCCTGGGGACAGGCAGTTCTATCCGAGTGGCTTTTTCCAGTGGGAAATGGTTCCAGACGTGGTCAGCTGGAGGCCACCAGGGAAGACCTGGGCTTTTGCACAGCCACACAGAGGGCTTTGTTCTGCCTCTTTGAAGGGGCTTCTCTGAGGCCACCCTTTGCGAGGCATGGTTAATTGCATCTTTTCTGGGAAAATACCAAGAGCAGACCCGAGGATTAAGTCTCTGCTGTGAATTAGTGATCACCCTGTCCTGATACTACACCTGGGCCACCCCGTGCTGTGGGCAGCAGGGGGAATTTATAGGGTGTGGACACTGAAAAATATATGTTTTTTTTTTCCAATTTTGTTTCATAGGTCTTTAGAAAAAAAAAAAGAAAAAAACTCACTTCTATTATATATTGAGGCATAACCCTGGAGGAGGGCATGGGAACCCACTCCAGTATTCTTGCCTGGAAAATCTTATGGACAGAAGAGTCAGACAGACTACAGTCTATAGCATCACAAAGAGTTGGACACAACTGAAGCAACTGAATACAGAGCCGATTAATAATGTTGTGATAGTTTCAGGTGGACAGAAAAGGGACTCAGCCATACGTACGTACGCATTTATCCATTCTCCCCAAAACTCCCCTCCCATCCAGGCTGCCACACAGCATTAAGCAGAGCTCCCTGTGCTACACAGCAGGTCCTTGGTGGTGATCCATGTTAATTACAACAGTGTGTTCATGGCCATCCCAAACTCCCCAACTCTCTCTTCCCTCAATACTTCCCTCCAGCAATCATAAGTTCGGTTTCTAAGTCTGCGATCTCCTTCTGTCTTGTAAGCAAGTTCATTTGTATCATTTCTTTTTAGATTCCACATATATAAGAGATGTGGAATTAATCAATCCATTAAACAAATTATGGGTCTTTAAAAACATAGGAAATTGTTTTTAGTGTAGGGGCAATTTTTTATACTGCAGTATGTTAAGGACAGGAGATTTATAGTCATATTTACTGTTTAAAAGTTTAAGAATATGGTACGTGGGCTTCTATGAGAAAGTTGGAGGTTTCATAAGCCTCCATTGCTTGGAAACAGAGGTGACTTCCAGGCACACGGTCCCCCCACCCTGAGCCTACATGTCATTTACAAATCACTTATCGGCACTGAACTCCCAGAGTTTGCCCTGCTGTTCCCTGAGATGTCGGCAGACACCTCCGACAGGGCAAGCCAAGATGTGTTTTGACAACAGAGTGGTTTCCTTAGCAAGTCGCTGGTGTCCTCAGGCGACTCAGTAGAGAAAGCTTTGGCTTTTTGACGAGGACAGAACTCTCAATGGCCTTCCTGTCTCAGGAGCACTCTCTGAGTTCATCCTCAGACTGTTAGTAGGATTCGTCTGGGCTCTGGGAAGCCGGCTCGTCCGTTGAGTACAAAGCTTTTTTGCTCTTTTCCTGGAGAAAACTAAGTGAACTCACTGCACAAACCCCCAGAGACCACAGGAAATAGGCTCTGAGTCCTTTTCAAGAACTCAGAAGGCAGCTAAGCCCCATGGGGAGGGGTGCACAGTGAAAACAAAATCCAAGTGCACCATGAGCCCTATACAGATGAGACTTAACACTCCAAGGCACTGTTGTTACTGCTCATCACCCCTCGATGAGCACCTACTGTGTGCCATGCCTCCTGGGGGACATCTTATTACCCGATCCTCGATTGCAGAAATAACCTTGCCAGCTGTAGAGTCAATGGTATTTGGAGAAACCACACCACTAAGTGCTGCCAGAGCTGGATCTGAACCTGTGCTCCCCGCCTCCAGACTGAGTGCTCCTTTCCGCTGGGCTGGAGGGTGAGGCTGTCAAGGGCTGACCACAGAGGAGTGATGATCCGTGCGTGGGGGTCAAGGTGGAGCAAGGAAGAGGTATCTTGAATACGAAAGCTGAGTTTGGAGAGCTGGAGGGAGGGACCAGATTGGTGAAGGGTAGAGATGAGTAGCAAGAAGTAGTCAGCCTGGTAGTGAGAGCCCACAGGTGAGTGTGCGGGGCAGGCATGGGAAAAGAAGGGTGGACCACTTTGCTGGAGCAGAAAGTTTATGATCCTTGGAGTGGGTCTGTGGGAATCTTTAGATGGCATCACCGATTCGAGTTTGAGTTTGGACTCATGTTTGGACATGAGTTTGAGCAAGCTCCAGGAGTTGGTGATGGACAGGGAAGCCCGACTTGCTTCAGTCCATGGGGTCGCAAAGAGTCGGACGTGACTGAGTGACTGAACAGACTAACTGACTTTAGAGCCAAATTCAAGATGAGTTGAGGTGTTGAGGTGGTGATAGGCATTGCTTATCACATGGGGCTTAGAAACCATCTACCACTTGGGGAGGGGGGGCAGCTGTGCAGGTTTTGAGAGGGAGTCTAAACCTGATGACAGCAGCATTTTAGGAGGACTGTCCCCCAGGAGAGGACAATGGCACCCCATTCCAGCACTCTTGCCTGGAAAATCCCAGGGATGGGGGAGCCTGGTGGGCTGCCATCTATGAGGTCGCACAGAGTCGGACATGACTGAAGTGACTTAGCAGCAGCAGCAGTCCCTCAGGAGACCTGGGGACAGAGAACCAGCAGTGAGCTTGGGCAACGGTGCAGGCGTGAGACAGCTCAGCGTCCTGACTGACTGCTCTGAGAACAGTCCCCTCCCTCTCCGCTTATCTTCATTTCAGCACAGTTGCTGAAGTCCCCCCACCGCCAAATAGCCAAGGCAGTCCTGCCTTTCCCAGGGGCTCTCCTGGCTCCCTCTGGGCCTGTGGGTGACTCTCTCAGGCCAGGGGAGTCACCGTGATGTCAAAGGTGGCTCAGTTTGGCTCTTGGAGTGCCGAAGAGCTAAAGTGCCAAACTGCAGGGAAATAAGCCAGTGTATTGCCATCACTGGGGGATGGGGGTGCAGTACATCATTACTCTCTTCCCCAAAATGCTAGAGCAGTATAGAGACAACTTGGATGCTGCAGAACAGAATTTATTACCCTTGTCCCACTGGGTGGCAAGATGGTGCTTCTTATTTTTAACAGGAGACCAACATCCCATATTCCATGACATGGTACTTATTTCAGGCTGGAAAGTTGTCCATAAAGTACAGTCAGTATGTCATGATTTTTTCTCCCTACAATGTAGTCAGGGCTCCTGGAAAAGGCAGTTACTTTTTACCAAGAGGGAAGATGTCCATTCTCTAACTATGGGTTAATACAAGCAGGCACCCAGGCTCAGGTGACACACTCAGGGCAGAAATGAGTGTGGCGTGTGGGCCTGTGGGGAAGGCTGGGGGGAGTCTGGGCCATCTGCTTCCCTATTCTCTCTTCATCAGAGAGAGGGCTTCAGCCTCTGAAGACCGCCTGAGGGATCAGGCAGCATGGAGCGGGGCCAGGAGTTGGTGCCACCAAAGAACCACAGCATCAGAGAATATCAGAGCTGGCTGCAGTCTCAGAGTCCAGTAGGAACAGTGAGTCTCAAACTGCAGGGTGTATGAATGACCTGCTGCTGCTGCTAAGTAGCTTCAGTCGTGTCCGACTCTGCGACCCCATAGACGGCAGCCCACCAGGCTCCCCCGTCCCTGGGATTCTCCAGGCAAGAACACTGGAGTTGCCATTTCCTTCTCCAATGCATGAAAGTGAAAAGTGAAAGTGAAGTCACTCAGTCGTGTCCGACTCTGTGCGACCTCATGGACTGCAGCCTACCAGGCTCCTCCCTCCATGGGATTCTCCAGGCAAGAGTACTGGAGTGGGTGCCATTGCCTTCTCCGAACTGGGATGCTTCCAAAGGTGCAGATTCAGGAGCCTCTCCCCAGTGGTCCTGACTTTGTAGGTCTGGGGAGTCTGCATTAAGAGTTGCAACTCTTTGTTGCAAGTGATGGGAACTGAGTTTGTCTGATTCAAGCAGAAAAGGAGCTTATGGCATGAAAACGTGTGTGCCTGGAGCTGGGAAGCTAGAGGGCAGGTGTGCCCTGGGCCTGCAGACTTCAGCACAGCAGAGGGGGAAGAAGGACCTCCCAGAGATGGCCACCTGGTCCACCGGACGGCCAAGCATCCATCCCTATCTGAGGGCCCTGGGGTGGTCTCACACTCTGTGCCCCTTCAAAGGGTCTTTCCTCAGACCTCCTCATCACCAGCCTTCTGAACTGGACATTCTAGGTCCTTAACTATGAGACCCAACGTCTGTCCATGTCCTGTGATGTTATGTAGACCCTCATTTCAGATGATCTCCCTTCTAGGAAAAACGGACCATCATTGGTCCATTGACTCAAGAGAGGTTTGTGCTCCGAGCCTGGGGTGTTTTTTGATCCCTTTAATAAGTCCTGACACTTACGGAGTGTTGTCGTGCGCTGTTATATGTTCAATCCTTACAGTGGCAAGCTGGTGTCCCGTTACCATTCCCACTTTACCGACGAGGAAGCTGAAACTCAGAGAGGTTGAGTCACATGCCCAAGATATACATCAAATGTAGCCTGGGTGTTCTCCTAACCACTTGTGCTTTACCTGGACACTCCTTTTTTGGAAGAGCTCTGAGCTTGTGATATATGACAAATCTCAATTCATCAAATCTAGAAATTTTTTTTTAAATAAAATGGGCTTTGGGACTCTCCTGGTGGGCCAACGGTTAAGACTTTGCCTACCAGTGCAGAGCGTACAGGTTTTATCCCTGGTCAGGGAACTAAGATCCCGTATACCGGAAACAAACCAGAAAATCCATAAAACAGAAGCAGTATTGTACAAATTCAATAACAACTTAAAAAATGGCCCACAGCAAAACTATCTTAAAATGGGCTTTGCCAGGGATGCCTGCTGAATCTCTTTAGACCCTAGGTCCCTGTGGCCAATTATTCACGATCAGAGTTTCCCCACAGCTTCCATCCTGATTCCATCAACAGTTTTCATTATCTGTGTTATGGTAACCGTGCCCTTGGCTCTAGTCACAAGATCACTGTCTCTAGATATCCAGGATCTTCACTGAATAATTATAGTTGGAGCATCTTTTTTTTTTTTTGTCTTAACTCTCAAGACTGCCTCCTGGAATAAGTGTAAGGTATCATGCTTCTCCTGTGTCTTGCAAAAGGCGAAATCAAAGGCATGTCTCACCATCGGCCGGTAGGCTGGAGTTAGCTAATATCGACTGAACATCTCCATTTCCCAGAAGCTGTTTGAAACAGTCACACAGGTTAGCTCAAGCAGCTCTCCAAACAACTGTATCGAGTGGGAGCGGGTACTGCTATTATGGCCATTTGGGACCAGGCAGTGAACAGATCGGGGATGTTTGCGGAAGGTCTCACGGGAAGTAAATGGTAGAGTCAGAATTTACAGCCAAGCAGCCCAGCTCCAGAGCTAGCACTGAGCTAATCCTTCTTTCCAGAGCTTAAGCTCATTCTCTCCTGCAATGTCAGCAGAAAAGATTAATTCATCCATTCAACAAATATTTATTGAGTGCCCACTCTTTGCCAGGTAAGGAAAACTGGCTGGTCTCTGCCTTCAAGCAGCTTAGCCTAATGGGGAGAAAGACATTGATCAAATGAACATACAAATCTATGTGAAATTGGATGTGTGGAAAAACACAAAAGACATGTCAATTGTGCCAGGTGAGTACATCATGGGAGGATTCTTACCTGGTCATGTAGGTCAGAGCTGGAACTGGAAACTGCAAGGGCCCTTAGGACAAAGGACCTGCCTGTTTGGACTCAGTGACCCAACTCCAGCTTTGGGAGCCTTGGGAGGAAGGAGGAAAGAAAAACCAGGAGAAGATGCTTCTTTTAGGGTGCTACCGACCAGGGTTTGGGGCCTCCTTAATCAATAGAAATTGATCAGAGACCAGAAAAGAAATTTAGGCCAGGCTTTACTGGACCCCCGCTGAAGCAATGGAGAGCGAGAATGAACAGCAAATTCCCTTGCTCATCCATTTCCTGAGAGGCGGAGAGCCTCTTCCTTCTTTCGGGTGAGGGTAGGGGTGTGTCCAGGGGTCAGGCCCGAGGGGTGGCTTGGTTGCTTTGCCCACCCCTTAGATGGTGTTGTGTGCCGGGGGCGTGTGCAGGACCCTGCTTTTGCTCCTGATCCCCGGTCTTGGCTCCAGGCTCTTCAAAAGTGACAGTGGGCTTGTTGGTCTCTTTGTATCTTTTGGGTCCAGAATTTGCCCCAACTGTGTAGGCACATGGTTATTTTCAGTCCCATGCAGTTTCTTTGTATTCTGTTGTTGGAGGAGAGATGTGTCCAGGCACCAGCTTTGCAGCCAAAGGTCCCAGGTCCCAGCCTGTCTCACAACTCCTCTCCCTCCCTCTCTGACCTGCTGCTCTTTCCAGCCTTGAGACTGAGCTCCTGAAGGCAGCAAAGCAGCTGGGTCTCCCAGAGGTCACCCTGAAAGCTGACTCTTTCCCAGGAGAGGAACTCAGCATCGGCTGTGATTCTTGAAGAGAATCAGCTTTACCGACCACGTCGGGTTTGCTGGGAGAATGATGGGTGTCAGGCACACGGACCTCGGGGGAGCTGTGGTCCTGGCAGCAGGTCCTAGAGAGATGGATGTGGCCCTCCTTCTCTGTTTGCCAAGTGTGTCTCTATGGTGACATGAAGACAAGCGTGGGCCCCTGATGCCATTTACTTCCAAAGACCGAGTTAAGTGTCGCCTCATATATACATGGGAGAGAGTAGGAAACACAGGAACTACATGGGTGGTTTCCAAAGCACTTTACAATGTGGGTCCAGTGTGCTAAGTGGAGGGAGTGTGGAGGAGGCCTCTCTCTATGTCACCTTAAAGACACTCGATGGAGGAGGGTTTCCAAGTTTTGAGTCCTTCAGCCCTAGCCCAGCTGACATCTCAGGGCTCAGGGACCCAGAAAAGGGAGATTTCAGTCGCTTAAAGCCAGTTTTTAAAGAAAGAAGGCTGATCAACCCAAGAGATTTCCCAGAGGGGCAGACACAGAAACGTGGAGGGGAAAGAAAAAGCAGATGGAGTGTGATGAAAGAGGAACAGTTCCTGAAGGTTTGGGGAGAGGAGGTGAGAAGTAATATGGTGCTCAGTGTCCCCACACTTCATATAGCTGAGTCACTTCGCCAAGTCCAAGTGTGAGATGACTCAAAGCCCAGGCTGTCAGCCGCTTCAAGTTCAGGGCCGGGACTGATAACCAAAGCAGGATTCTGGGAGTTCAGGGCTGACCAGATAGTCAACCTCTAATTTATCAAGCTAGAGGATGACAGTTTCTTCTGGACGCACCAGCCAGGGTGGCTCCACTGCCCTAAGGGTGTGTGATGGATGGTTTCTGCCAGCGGACTGTCTTTTGTACAATCAGATTGCAAAAAACCAAAAATGATGCGGAGCTGACCAGTACAGAGTGCCTGCGTTTAAGAGAGATCTGATAAGAATAGACGGAAACAAAAGCATTGTACAGATGTGAGACTTGGGCCATAAAGAAGGCTCAGTGCCAAAGAACTGATGCTTTCAACTTCTGGTGCTGGAGAAGACTCTTGAGAGTCCCTTGGACAGCAAGGAAATCAAACCAGTCAGTTCTAAAGGAAATCAACCGTGAATGTTCATTGGAAGGACTGATGCTGAAGTGCCGATACTTTGGCCACCTGATGCAAAGAGCCAACTGATTGGAAAAGACCCTGCTGCTGGGAAAGACTGAAGGCAAAAGGAGAAGAGGGAGGCAGAGGATGAGATGGTTGGAGGGCATCACTGACTCAATGGACATGAGTTTGAGCAAACTCTGGGAGATTGTGAAGGGCAGGGAAGCCTGGCGTGCTGCAGTCCACGGGGTCACAAAGAGTCGGACACGACTGAGCAACAACGACAAAATGGAACGGACCTTCTGTTCAGAGTCGGGAGCTGCAGGAAGAGGGCACGCTTGATTCAGTCCCGCAGTGGGAGCCAGCAGTCAAAAGAGCAAGTCAGCTTTACTGCTTACTAACTGGCACCCTCACACAATCCCTTAAACTACAGGGCTCTCAAACCCTTTGATTTTAAAATAAAGCGAATGCTATCTGCCCTGCAGGGTTGTGACTCTTTCATAAAGGACATGTTTTGAATGCAAGTGCTTTCAAAACTATAAAATGCTTTGCAAATAGAAAGGATTATTTCCAGCAACCTGAAAACCAATGAAGTAAAAACAGAAAGTGGACTGCTTTATTTACTCCATGCACATCGTATTCCACAGGAATGGCGCCTCCAGGAGCCGCAGTGAAGGGTGTTTCTTGCAGCGGCACACAACCCCAAAATAGGGCCCTTGGGAATGCTGAGCATCTTAAACTCAAGGAGTCTGAGAAAAAGACAGAAGCAGAAGGAACCTTCTGACCTTCCACTCTTCTCCCTCCTTCCCTGAAATGGGTCATCTGAAATCTCCCGTGTGAAGAATGCCTTCTTCGGACCAGAAGGAGGAAGACTTTCTTATCAACTGCAATGGAATTTGGGGCAAGAAATGTGCATACGCAAACTTGTAAAACTCCTCTCTTCCCATTACATCTTTACCATTTGCTACCCAAGCCCAGACTCCTCTGTCTTGTCATTTCTTTGCAGTGCTTCATTTCTTTGTCTAGAAGCCTCCTGTTCTGGTTGATTCTGTGGGTCTTCGTTCTTTTGTGGGGGGCTCCCATGGACATGTAAAAATTCCACGAAAGTTGTATGCCTTCGACCTCTCAATCTATCCTCACCAGGTCAATTTTCAGACCTGCCCAAGGACTCTAATGGAGTCAAGGAAAACGTTTCCTCCCCTATAGGTACCTGGAGGTTTGGGCAACAAATAACTCTCTGGAGCTGCCTTTTAGGGGCTCAGAACTCAAAGTTCATGGGTGAGAAACTATGGGATATGTGGAAAATCCCACCATCAAACCCCATTTAAAGAGAGGTGCCAGGGTGGTTTGAAGGCTGCACAGAAAATACCAAAGTTGTGTGTATACTTGAGTCTTAAATTGGTCAAATCCTATTTCCTGCTTTAGTTCCCTTTGTCTGTCAAATATGGAGTTGCCGCCTTCCCCAGTCACTAGAGAAGGTATGAGGATAAAAATGTATTTAAGGAAATTCTCTAGTTGGTCCAAGGGTTAAGACTCTGCACTCCCAATGCAGGGGGCCCGGGTTTGATCCCTAGTGGGGGAACTAGATCCCACATGCCTCAACTATTAATAAGACCTAGCAGCAGCCAAATAAATGCATGAGTAGAACTAAATATTTAAAAAATGTTTAAGAATTAAAATCTCTGAGGTCTTTCAAGGGAGAGGAACTACAGAAATTCCGTGTATTCTCGTCACTGTTTTGGGAATCGGGTGACTTTAAACTTCGAAGGAAAATGTCAGGGCTTGGGTCCCATCTCTGTCCCAGAGTGTTTAATCACACTGGCCTTGGTTTGCTGACCCCAAAGTGAGGTGGAAGGGAATCTCTTCTTTCCAGAGGCTCCTGTCTTAGGGGCGTGTGCTGGGCATTTCTGCAGAAGTCTTTGTAAGCCTTGGGCTTTTTCTAAGCTGAGTTAGTGTTTCGTCATTGTTGCCCTGACACTCTGTGCCTCTGGGGGGTGAGTTCTGGACTCGGGCAGTGACGGGGGATGGGGGTGACAGTTCCCAGGCAGTCACTATTTCAGGGGGTGGGCCTGGCCAACCCCGCTGACTGGTGCGGGTGTGAGGAGACAGGCAGAGGCTTTATCTCCCGAGTTCTGACCTGTGTGTGATTCCTCTGGCCAGTCTAGCTCTTCTCACACCCTCTGGTGTCTGGTCTCATGAGCACAGGGACATCTGGGGTTGTGTGGGCCTCTTAGGGACGGAGGTCCCCTCCTGCCCCCAGGCGATAGAACTTACAAGGCCGGAGGCCAAGGGCTGAGCTGGAAACCCAGATCACAGAGCCAGTGGGACAGAGATCGGAGCCTCCTGGTTCACATCCTTCCAGCAGCTAGGAAGCAAAGGAGTTGTCTTTTTACGGAGCTTTTGAAAAACGCATAGTGATTCTTTGATATGGTATTAATAATAGATTGCACTGATAGTGTGATTGATAAATGACTCTGTTTTCATCTTTCAAAACACATTTTAGAATTGCAAGCCTTTCTTTCCTCTCTTTTCTCCATTTCATCAAACATTTATGGAGCTTCTGCTATGTGCCTTGGACCGTGAGTACATAGAAATAACACCACCTTTGTCATCATCTTGGAATTGTAATGTGACCAAACTAAGTGACAGATGGGTGAGAAAGGAATGAACACTTGTTGACTAGTCTTGTTTATCAGACACTGTGCTTTCCACTGTCACATGTATTTAATTCAATTTAAAACTGACCAAGCCCCATAAGGTAGTTGATATTAATAACAATTCTCATATATTCATCTAATTTTCTGAATAACCCCTGGAGGTGAAAACTGTGATTATGTCCATACTGTCCAGCAGGAAGGGGGTGGCCAGGCGGCATTCAAACCGCAGGTCCCTAAATGTGGACCCCCCTGTGCAACTCTGCCCCTTCTGAGAGTCGTGCCAGGACCCCAGCTCGAAGCCTGAAGCCTGTGGGGCTCCAAGCTCCCTGACCCTGAGCAGATAACACGTCTCAGATGCTGAGTCCAAGCCAAGGAGTTAGGGTGGGGTGGGCAGGGCCACAGGGAGGAATGGGAGAGAGATTGACTTTCTCCAGTTTCAGTTCAGTTCAGTCGCTCAGTTGTGTCCGACTCTTTGCGACCTCATGAATCGCAGCACGCCAGGCCTCCCTGTCCATCACCAACTCCCGGAGTTCACTCAAACTCACGTCCATCAAGTCGGTGATGCCATCCAGCCATCTCATCCTCTGTCGTCCCCTTCTCCTCCTGCCCCCAATCCCTCTCAGCATCAGAGTCTTTTCCAATGAGTCAACTCTTCGCATGAGGTGGCCAAAGTACTGGAGTTTCAGCTGCGGTTAAACCTCTCCTTTCACATCTGAGGACGAGGAAGACCTGAGGATGAGGTCTCTGGATGCCATGGTGCCTCTGGGGCCTGAAGCAGGTCCCCGGCACCAGGGTTCCTCTCCCCGTCTCCTCTGCCTGCTCCTGATCTGAAGGTGGCCTTGCAGACAGCCTGCTCTGTACCACCCCGGGCTGCTCACTGGCGGAGAGACAGCAGGCGCTGGAGCAGCCGGGCTGCATTGGCCTGAGGACGCTTCAGCAGCTGGGCTTCGCGAGGATCTGGCAGCAGCGACCTACTTACAGGGGAGGAGTGGGCGGGGAGCACCCGCCGGGCTCTCAGGGTTGCGGGGGAGGACTGCCCCACGTGCTCTTCTCCAAGACATAGACCAGAGGGGACTCAGCCTGCACAGACGAGGGTGGGGCTTCCTGCCCGAGACCCTCAGCTGTCAGAGAGGCCCCGCTGAGCATGGCCTGTCCTCCAAAGAGAAGCCAGGGTGACAGAGATGGAAGGAGAAAACCAGAGACAAGGAGAGACAGTGAGAGACAGAGACAGAGGTGTAGAGAGAGATGTAGAGAGACAGAGAGACAGAAAGAGAGAGATAGGAAAGACAGAGACAAGGAGAGACAGAGATGGAGAGAGAGAGATGGAGAGAGAGACAAAGAGAGAGATGGGGAAGACAGAGACAGGGAGAGAGACAGAGATGGAGAGAGAGATTGAGAGAGAGACAGAGAGAAAGAGAGAGATAGGGAAGACAGAGACTGGGAGAGAGACAGAGTTGGAGAGAGAGACAGAGAGAAAGAGAGAGATGGGGAAGACAGAGACTGGGAGAGAGACAGAGATGGAGAGAGAGAGATGGAGAGAGAGAAAGAGAGAGATGGGAAAGACAGAGACAGGGAGAGAGACAGAGATGGAGAGAGAGATGGAGAGAGAGAAAGAGAGACAGAAAGAGAGAGATGGGGAAGACAGAGATAGGGAGAAAGCAGAGATGGAGAGAGAGAGATGGAGAGAGAGACAGAGATGGAGAGAGAGAGATGGAGAGAGACAGAGAGAAAGAGAGAGATGGGGAAGACAGAGATAGGGAGAGACAGAGAGACAAAAAGAGACAGGGAGAGATGGAGACAGACAGAGAGAGACAGAGAGACAGACAGATAGGGAAGACGGAGACAGAGACAGAAAGAGAGAGATGGGGGAGACAGAGATGGGGAGAGACAGACAAGGAGAGAGGGGCGAGCACACAGGAAGGCTTGTTTAGGAGGGGCCGGGAGGGGTTGGTGCTGAGGGCCCCAGAGGCCCCCCTGCGGACTCTCCCCAGCATGGAGCAGACTGAGGCTCAGGGGCCTTCCGCAGGCGGCTCACTGCTCCCTCGCTCCCTCGTCTAATGTGGCTGTCCACGTTAGGTAGGCTTTTTTTTTCCTTTGGACAAATACTTATTGAGTCTCACTCTGTGACTGGAGGTGGGCATTGGAATCAAGAAATTCTCGTTGGTCAACATGTGGTCGTGAAGTAGCAGGCAGTCATGTCCAACTCATTGCGACCCCACGGACTGTAGGCCACCAGACCTCTCTGTCCATGGGATTCTCCAGGCAAGGATACTGGAGTGGGTTGCTGTTCCCTTCTCCAGGGGATCTTCCCGACCCAGGGATCGAACCCGTGTCTCTTATGTCTCCTGCACTGGCGGGCAGGTTCTTTACCACTAGTGCCACCTGGGAAGCCCCTGCCAGCAGTCTCATCTTTAAAAATGGAATCAAGAAGGTCTCTGGGGATTTCCCTGGTGGTCCAGTGGTTAAGATTCCATGCTTCCTGTGCAGAGGGTGTAAGTTCAATCCCTGGGTGAAGAACTGAGATCCCATATGTCTCATGATGCCGCCAAGAAATAAATAAAATGCACACTCTCATTCATTAACTTTTTTTTTTAAAGAGAGTCTCCAGTTCTTCTGCTACTAAGAGTAGGGTGCAGCCAGAGTCTTAATTTAAGAACTATGCTTATTGTAACTAGAAGGATGTAAGCTGGACATCAGTCATCCACTGAGCATCTTTTTTTTTTTAACTTTTTATTTTGTATTGGATTATAGTCAATTAACAATGCTGTGATAGTTTCAGGTGAACAGTGAAGGGACTCAGTCATACATATGCATGGATCCGTTATCCCCTAGATTCCCCTCCCGTCCAGGCTGCCACTTGATACTGAGAAGAGTCGCCTATGCTTTANGAGCCGAAGTGGCTGCAGCTGGCGCCGCGTCTGCCCCGCGTGCCCGGAGCGGATTCTGCCCGCCGCCCCCGTAGCCCTCGGCGCCCCCACTGAACCCGCGATCGCATCCTCCCTGTGACCGACCAGCGCTGCAGGTGCGGGGTGAGCCGGGAGGGGTGGGCCCCCGGAACGCACGTTGCGAGGTCTTAAGGGATTGGGTCTCTGGCTCGAGGTTTGGGTAGCCGAGTGCGCGGGGGCGCTGCAACGGCTTGGGGTCCTGGCGGGGGCAGAGTACGCGGGCTCTGCAGATCCAGGGCTGGGCGTGCGGGGTTAGGCTGAAGTTCCCCATCACCTCAGACGGCTCGGGGGTCCCAAGGGAAGCCTCTGAGACTCAAGTCCAGGCCAATCTCCCCTCCTTGTCCCCCATCCCACCCCTCGTCTCGCTGTGAAAACAGTAACCTTCCAACATTGAGCTGCCCCAGGGGGTTAGGAGCGAGGGCTCAGCTGTCCCTCTGGACTCCCAAAGCCGCTTCCAGCCCCTCCCAACTGCCCCCGGACCCCCCCTCCCTCCAGCTAAGCAGTCACTAATTTCCATGACAACGAGAGTTCTTTATGGGCGACAACCTGAAGGGGGCTGGGCGGGGCTGCCGCGGGGTGGGGGAGGAGGCTCAAGCCCCTGGGGACCAGCAGCCCCCTAGGCGAGATCCAGCTTCCAAGCCTTAACTCGGGGGCCTCACCGGGGGTCCAGGACACCGACCCAGCGCTGCGCCGTGAGGGTGGGGGACGCACATGTTTCTGCCGGGAGGTGCGGGGCTTGGTGCTCACACGTGTGCCTCCCGCATGTGTGTTGCTGTGCCAGCGGGGGCGAGTCAGCAGCACTGGGGAAGGGGGTCAGGGTGGCAGCACGGTTGGGGAGCAGGGCCCCCGGCTGGCAGGGTGAACAATGAGAGAGTGAGTCTGCCTTCCCCCGCCTGTAGCGTCTGGCAGAGACCCTAGGCTCTCCCAGCCCCCCATAGCTGTGCCAAACTGCTTTTGTCTGCACCCCCTAGGCAGAGCTTGCTTCACCAGGTTCCCTCCGAGGAAGCAGGGCTCTCTGTCCATCACCAAAAGCTCAGTCTGCAGCAGTCCAGCTACTGGCCAGCCACTCTCCTCCAAGGGTGGCTTTGAGCCCCCCAAGGACCACCTGCAGGGACCTGGTGTCCTCCCTGTCCCCCATCCCCAGTCAATTCCTGTCAGCTTTAGGCACCTGCTGGGCCCGATTTTCCTCAACTGAGAAATTGGTGTCTCTGCTCCCCTCTCAGGCTGGGCCCTGGGCTGGAGCAGAGGTTTCTCTCCTTTTCGTTTACAGTATTTGGTAGGGATCCTCCTCCCGTATCAGCTGCCTCTTCCCATATCAGCTGCTGGCCCTCCTCTCTCATCCTTGTCCTGACAGGTGGGCAGTCCTTGCCCTGGGAGAAGGCCACAGAGTCAGTGATCTCCATCCAGGGAAACTGAGGCAGGGTTGGTGAGGTGGGGAGGATGCTGTGCAGTTGTTATCCTGTTTCTAGACTGCTCGGGGTGCTGTTTCTGGCCTTCAGGCAAAATCCACTGTTGGGGAGGGGGGCAGCCCTGGCAGGGAATGAGGCTGAGCTGCCAGAGAGGCCCTGGGGACCCAAGGCCTCTAGGGAAGAGCAAATGGGGGTGGGGTGGGGGGGCTGGTGCGTCCAGGCAGAGCTGGGTCAGCTGACAGGAGGGGCTGCAAAGGGAAGCAGCCAGGTCTCCAAGCTTCATTTCCATCCCCCACGCCTGTGCCTTTGACATGTTGGAACTGCCTTACCTAAGGTGCCTTGGTGACAGGGAGAGGGGCTGAGGAACTGTTGGGACCGAGGGGACCACAACAGATGGCCTCTTCCCACACCAAGTTCAGTGCATGTCTAGGGGGATACAGGAGGGGTCAGTCTCAAAGGTCCAGGCATCAGGGGCAGCTCCTGGCCCAGGTGTGCAGAGCACATGGTCATGGAGACCTTAGGGCTCTGCTGGACATCCATAGGCCCCTTCAAAACCCCCAGCCCACCTTTTCTCCTGTGTCCTTGTGCCTGCATCCTTTTTACTATATGAATTCTTTACCCCCCTTCCACCACAGGTTGTGCCTTTGTCTCTCTGTGGCCCTGACCTCTCTTTCCTAGTCTCCCCGTTCTTCCCTGATGGAGACCAGGGTCACAGAACCCATAGCGAAGGAATCAGGACAAAAGTCTCAGGGAATTCCTGGAGAAGGGGTTTGAATAACACCTCTCCTCACCCCTCACCCCTTTTAAAAACTTCCATCACCATAGCAACCCTATACTCACAGGGCCTTCTCCGAATTTCCGCTCCTCCACTCAAAGGGCAGCAGGGCCCCCAGTGGGTTTTCCTTCAGGGGCTCAAAGCTTGGAACCCAGGTGCCTGGAAGGGGTCAGTTGGCTCTTGGCTCAGCCTGCATGTTTGAAGGCTGAACTTTCTGGAGACAGCACTGGATTGTATGCCCACCGAAAGACTGGAGAGCCTTCTCCCCAGCCCCGCATGTGCTCTCATTAGACGGGAGATAGTCAGCAGCTGGAACTAGTGACCAAGGCCCCTGCCAGTTACCTAAAGCAGCTGGATGGTGGACGAGAAACTTGACTCTGCCTCCTGACAGACCTGAGAGCGAGGTCTCTATTTCTACCCGTCCCGTGGATGAAATCTCTGCCTCATGCTGGGCAGAGCTCGGACCAAGGCATGTGGATTACAGCAGGAAACCCAGCTCTGGTCCCTGAAAGTAGACAGCAGGGAAGGGGAGGGGGTGCCTGCAGGCTGGTGTTCACAGCTGCCACTAAATTGGGAGGTGTTGCCCACAGTTGTTGGGAGGCTGCTGGAGGCCTCCTGGGCCCCTCCTGGCCTCCCTAGATTTACTGCAAGATCTGGAGCTCCACATGGCAGAGGACCAGGGTGGCAGGAAACTCCTGTTTATGGCTATGAAAGGTGGGGCCGGAACCAGGCTGACCCCCGTGGAGGAGGGGCCAGGACTCTGTGGGACCTCTGGACCTCTGGAGGGGCCTCTGTCCCATTCAGGCTTCCCCTGGGCCAGACTTGCCTTAGGCTGCGATAGGGCCACTTGGGACCCTTTATTACCAAGGCACCCATAGGCTGAGGCTCTATCAGCGTTGCCCTAGGGGTCAGACCTGAGTAGCTAGGGAATGCTTGGCCCTCAGGCTCCCTCAGAGGCTCTCCAGGCTCTGCGCTTCCCCCAAGCTCCCTTGGGACCACCTCCTGTGCACGCCAGTCAGTTTCTCTGCAGAGAACGGAAAGAAGCATGTCTCTAGGGAAATGGCTGCAATGGGACTTCTGTCCCCTCCCTTGTCCCAGTGTGGACTTGAGGTCCAGCCAGGGTCCCATGTCATTGGGAGGGAGCTCTGTGCTGTTGGATGTTGACCCTGGGCTGTCCAGGCCTTGGCTGTGGGGGGGCGGGGGTGAGAAATGTACCCTTTCTTTCTGCCTGGCCTTCCACTGTTCTTGACGATGTCTCAGCTGCTCCTCTCAGCTTTGGGGCCACGGCTGCCCTTGTTGCAAGCAGGTGCCTGGGGCTTGGTACACACACCGGCAGCCTCCTAGGCAGCAGCAGTGGGTAGCAGATGGGAGAGTGGGTGGGGGTGGAAGGGACCAAGATGCTAATCGGAAGCAGGGCCCCTCTTTCTCCTCTCTTCGCCCTGGGGCCAGTTTTCGGGTGGAGGCGAGTGAGTGCATTTAGATGGGTGAAGGGAGGTAGTGACTGACTGAGATCAGGGCAGCCGTGGGAGCAGGGAGGCAGGTGTGTCCCTCCACGAGGCTTCAGGACATGGCTCCAGGTTGATGTGACTGAGTAGAGGTCCCCATGGTGGAGACAGACCCCCAAGACTGGCCCTGGGTCCCTGCAGGTCTGAGGGCATATGCGCAACCAGAAGCAGGGCCAAGATCAGGGACAGGCATATACAAAGCCTCCCACACTGCGTGGCTGAGCAGGGAGCTATGGTGTGGGGTTGAGGAGAGGTGGAGGTGGTAGAAGTTATCTCAGCAAAGGGCTGTGTTGAACCTGGAACCTCAGGATGGTCGCCAACGATCTGTGGCACAAATAACCTTAGAACATTGGGAATCACAAGGAAAGAAGAGATTTAGCCCTGCTCTCCGCACTTAGCTCACGTGGAGGCTGCTCCACAGGGAGGCCAGGATGGGTAGTGCCCCTGCCAGTGCCCACACTTCCTCCACTGAGTGGACACGGTTGAGCTGGCGAGTCACCTGTTGTTGGTTGTTTAGGTAGTTGCTGATTTTTTGAATGTTATAAATAACTCTGCCGTGACAAATAGGATACTGATGGGAGGCTTAGGGGGAAGGGCATTCCTGCCAGAGGGAATGGTGTAAGCAGAGCAGCAGAACTGAGCTATAGGTCCCTCCCAGCCCTGCGGGGGGACTTGCAGGTTGAGGTATCACCCTCCCGCCCCGTAAAGGGCCCTTGGATTGCAGCCCAGAAAGGGAATCGATACACACCAGAGCCATCGGGGCAACTGATGCAAGCCCCCTCCCTCGGATTGTTAGGCCTTAGAGATGGGTGGCCGGCAGTGGTGGGTGGCCTCGCCTCTGCTCTCAGCTGTGAGAGTGGGATTCCAGCCACATGCTCCTTCCCAGCAGATGCAGGAGCCGGGCTGTGACCACAGTGGCAAAGATACGCAGTCGGGGACGATCTTCAAAGCTTCTCTTGTTTGCCTCTGCAGTACTTCACAAGATGGCTTAAGCCCTGGCTTGAATCACGCTGATGAAAAATGCGTTTGTGTTCCCTGAGCCCAAAGAACCTGGGTGAGGGAATGGTGGAATTTGTTCCCTAATTTGGAGGGCAAATTTGAGGGAGAATTTGCAGGACTGGATGCCCTGGGAAGCAAGTAACCTCTTCCTGGGAGGAAGCAAGTGCCAGCCAGGGCTGGCCACGGGGCTTGTGTGGGTCCTGGCCTTTGACCCTGGCTGGCAAAGTCCCTCTGAGCCAGCTTCTTCCTCGGGTGGAGCGTCCTCTCTCCTCCATACTCTGTGGCTGTGAATAACTTCACGCAGGGCACCCAGGTATTCAAGGCCCCAGGCCAGGCGCTTTGCACAGCAAGTGCTAATCAGGCTGGTGAGAGACCGTGCACAGTCAGAGAAGCAGAGCAGTTTGAATGCAGCCTTTTGTGTGAAGCGTGTTATCACCCCAGTGTCACACCAACCACGCATTAAGGAGGCCAGCTTTGAGTCACATCTGGGAAGGTCGGGACTCTCTCACCAGTCCCCCTCCTGAGGTTTACCTCCGAGCAAGGGCTGCGAAGGCCTTTTCCTGCGGGTGCACCAGTCCACCTGCATCCCAGGTGAGGACTGGGCTGGCAGGGTGGCAGATCCATGGGGTGCCACGCTTCAGGTGCCAGAGTGCCTGGAACCTCGTGCAGTCAGCTGTGCTCCTCCTTCTGCCTGGAGTAGCCACCCGTGCCCAGAGGCCTCTCCCCTGGGCCGGATGGCCAAGCCTCCTGTGGGCCCTGCCAGTGAGGCACAACGCAGGCTTGTCTTGCTTTTCCAGACCGTTACCCCTGTACACCTCTTGGCAAATCCTTTCCCTCTAAGGCCCGGCCTTAATGCTGCTTTTTCCTCAAAGCCTTTCCTCGCTTCTCTACCCAGATGGGGGTTCTCCCTCTGAGGAATCCCCCAAGCACTGTGCCTGAATGCAGTATTTATTAAATCAGTAAAAACAACCACAGTACAAATTCCAACAGAAAATTAACGAACAGTAGGCATCATCGACTCAATGGATATTTGAGAGAGACAGTGAAGCCCAGGGAAGCCTGGCATGCTGCAGTCCATGGAGTCGCAAAGAGTCTGGACAACAGAATAAATCTGCCCCTCTGACACCCAATTCCTTCCCCCAAAGGGGACTCTTATTTTCTTCCAGAAAGGAATTTGAGTGTACACAGATACATAAAGTTTAAAAAATTTACCCCAGTGTAGCACCCTTTACCCACTGTTCTGTCCCCTGCTTTTTTCTCACAGTCCTACTGCAGCATATTTTGATCTATTTTATTCTTTTTAATAGCGATCAAGTATTCAGCAGTACGTATGGCCATAATTTTTACTCACATTTCTTATTGTGAAATACAACAAAAATCTAGGAATGAATCCAATATGTGTATGTACATTTATCCAAATTATTATAAAGCTCAGACCTGTGAAACTACTCAGGTTCAGAAATAGGTCCTCCAGAATCCCCCCCATCACAACCTGTTTTATTTCTCTTAGGAGGTCTCATGGTGTTTACTTCCTAGTATTGCTTTATAACTTGACCAGTATGTCTGTATCCTTAAACAGTATAGATTAGTGATGCCTGTTTTGAACTCTGTATCGATAGATTCACATTCTATGTGGTTTTTCTCACTCGATACTTTTATTGGTGAGATTGACCATGTGGTTGGGTAGAGCTGTAGTTCCCTCATTCCCCTCATTTCCATTGTTGTGTAATAATATTCCATTGTGTGACTCTCCCACAATACATCCTGCTGATGGGTATGTGGGCTGTTTCCAGTTTGGGGCAATTCGGAATATTGCAGCCATGAGCACTCTTGTATGAGTGTCCTGCTGCACAAATGTACGTTTCTATAGGATGTATATTCAGCTGTGCAATTGCTGGTTATTAGGGAATGTTCGACTTCAGTAGTTTCACCAAACTGTTTTGCAAATGGGAAACTTGCCCTCCACCAGCAGTGCTCATGTTCTTCTCATCTTTGCCAACGCCTGGCATCTTTAGATTTGCGGAGATGACTCTGATGGGTGGGTAGCTACAACCCCCTTCATCTGTGAAATCACTGAAATTTAAATCAATCATTTGATAAATCTTTTTGATTATACATAATGCAGAATGATTCTAGGATATGTCAGTTTAATATATTTTTCATAAGCAGGGGCTGCTGTAGCTTGGGCAGCCAAGCTGAGTGGCTGGAAGTATGACCAAAAAGGCAGGGGTTGGATCCCAGTCTGACCACCCTCTAGCCCTTCTTGGTGTAGACTTGGCCTCTGGCTTGATCTGAGCCAGGCTGGGGTTTCCCAAAGACAACCTCCACACTGTGTGGAGAAGTAGGGAGTGGGACAGCTGAACCAGACCCCATCCTGTCTGCAGCTCAGAGCCCGGCAATGCCGTTTGGGTGTGTGACTCTGGGCGACAAGAAGAACTATAACCAGCCATCGGAGGTGACTGACAGATATGATTTGGGACAGGTCATCAAGACGTGAGTGCCGGGTCTGTTGGGCCAGGGTGGGCGGGCCAGGGCTGGGGAAAGGGGAGTGGAGTACAGCCCATGCTGAGGCCAGGGCTGAGCGGAGTGCCTGCTGGCTGCAGTGAGGAGTTCTGTGAGATCTTCCGGGCCAAGGACAAGACGACAGGCAAGCTGCACACCTGCAAGAAGTTCCAGAAGCGGGATGGCCGCAAGGTGCGGAAGGCAGCAAAGAACGAGATAGGCATCCTCAAGATGTGAGTGTGAGGCCCTGGGGTGGGGAGGGGGAGGGGAGGAAGCAGGGCAGGGCTCCGAGGGCCAGGGACCTCAAGCAGTACCAGCCTCTGGCCGGTGAATGTGCTGTGGCCCACCAAAGCCTCTCTGAGGGGCTTCACCCAGCTCTAGCGCTTGGCTCTTCTCTCTGCCGCCAGGGTGAAGCATCCGAACATCCTGCAGTTGGTGGATGTGTTTGTGACTCGCAAGGAGTACTTTATCTTCCTGGAGCTGTGAGTGTGGGTCTGGGGTTCCAGGAGTCCTTAGTCCTCCCAGGTTTATACCTGCTCTGCCCTCTGCAGCCAGGGCAAGCCCCCCTTCTGGACCCTTGGGGTCCCAGGCCCATGTGCCTTGCCCAGCCAGCTGCCTGGTGTCGGTAGCCTGCCCACGTACTCCTGCCCCACCCCCGATCCTGCCCACGCCAGGCTCAGGGGCTGGTGTCCCTCAGGGCCACGGGGAGGGAGGTGTTTGACTGGATCCTGGACCAGGGCTACTACTCGGAGCGAGACACGAGCAACGTGGTGCGGCAGGTCCTGGAGGCGGTGGCCTACCTGCACTCACTCAAGATCGTGCACAGGAACCTCAAGGTGAGGCCGGCAACCAGGTCAAAGGGTCAGTTGGCAACTGGCCCGGGGCTGGGGTGGGCAGCACTTCGGGGCTGTGGTCCAGCCTCTGAGGGTTTCATGGTGTCTTCATCTGCCCACCCGCATGCCATTCCCGGCTGGAGCAGCTGGAGAACCTGGTTTACTACAACCGACTGAAGAACTCAAAGATCGTCATCAGCGACTTTCACCTGGCTAAGCTAGAGAATGGCCTCATCAAGGAGCCCTGTGGGACCCCCGAATACCTGGGCAAGCAGGGAGTGGGGCAGGGCAGGGTGGGACACAGCCTTCAAGGACTGACTCTGGGTAGTGGAGGAGGAAGTCCCCATCCCAGCAAATGGGTGTGGGTGGTACAAGGCCAGGCCAGGGCTGATACTGACCAGCAGATGGATCCTGTTTGCAGCCCCAGAGGTGGTAGGCCGGCAGAGGTATGGACGTCCTGTGGACTGCTGGGCCATTGGAGTCATCATGTACATCCTGTGAGTGGATAAGTGGGCAAACAGGCTGGCAGTGAGGTGGGATGAGGGTCTGCATCCATGGCCTTCCTGAATGACCCTGAATGTGGGCCCCCATGCAGGCTTTCAGGGAATCCACCTTTCTATGAGGAGGTAGAGGAAGATGACTATGAGAACCATGACAAGAATCTCTTCCGCAAAATCCTGGCTGGCGATTATGAGTTTGACTCTCCATACTGGGATGACATTTCACAGGCAGGTGAGGAGGTACCCAGCATGAGGGCAGAGTAAAGGGCTGGTGTGGGGGACTGCTGTCAACCTTCTCTGCTGGACTCTGATCCCATCCCTGAGCCCATTCATCACCTCTAGACTGTGAGAAGGGGTGCCCATGCCTAGACTCTCCCTCTCCCTGGCTTTCTCCCAGCCAAAGACCTGGTCACAAGGCTGATGGAGGTGGAGCAAGACCAGCGGATCACTGCAGAAGAGGCCATCTCCCATGAGTGGTGAGCAGGGAGCAGGGGGGCTGGCAGGAAGGATGGGAGGAGAGGCCAGGGGTTCCTTGTCCTCTGTCTTCTTCACACCTAGCAGCCTCCATCCTTGAGGCCTTGAGTTGGGTTTCAGGGGGTACCCAGAGCTCAGGCCAGCTCAGAGGGTCTGCCTGGGATCTTATAAGGAAAGGGTTGGGTACAGTCTCCATGAAGGCCGTATGCCCTCAGATCTAGACACACTTGTACCCTTTCCAGGATTTCTGGCAATGCTGCTTCTGATAAGAACATTAAGGATGGTGTCTGTGCCCAGATTGAAAAGAACTTTGCCAGAGCTAAGTGGAAGGTAAGGCTTGGATGGCTCTCTTTCCTGGCTTGATCCTCGGTGCTCCTTCTGGCACCACGGTTTCTTGCCTGCATCACACCCCTGCAGACATACACAGGCTTTTCTTAAACCATCAGGTGTAGCTATAGTCAATGTTATGACCTTAGGCAGGTGTGCTGAGCAGCTGGGTCCCTGGCCCTGGGGTGGTCAGAGGCAGCCAGAGCCTCATGGAACGGTCTGGGTTTGGCCTTTGTGAAGAAACAGATCCAGTTTTCATAAGCCTCACTCGGAGCCTCTCTCCACTGTCCTTTCAGAAAGCTGTCCGGGTGACCACCCTCATGAAACGGCTCAGGGCCCCAGAGCAGTCCGGCACGGCTGCAGCCCAGGCTGCTCCAGGCACAGACACTGCCACCCCTGGGGCTGCAGGCGGGGCCACGGCTGCAAGTGCAGCTGCCTCAGCCCTTGGGGGCAGTGCCACCCCAGCCACAGCGGGTGATGCTACAAAGAGTGAGAATGTGGCCCCCGCCGACCGTAGTGCCACCCCAGCCACAGATGGCAGTACCACCCCAGCCACTGATGGGAGCGTCACCCCAGCCACCGATGGGAGCATCACCCCAGCCACCGATGGGAGCGTCACCCCAGCCACCGACAGAAGTGTTACTCCAGCCACTGATGGGAGAGCCACACCAGCCGTGGAAGAGAGCACCGTGCCCACCACCCAAAGTAGTGCCACACCGGCTGCCAAGGCTGTTGCCACCCCTGAGCCGGCTTTGGCCCAGCCGGACAGCACAGCCCCAGGGGGCGCAACAGCCCAGGCTCCACCCTCTAGTAAAGGGGAAGAGGCTGCTGGCTGCGCCCAGGAGTCTCGGAGGGTGGAGACCAGCTGAGGGGGCAGGCTGTGGGGGGCGGGGGATGGGCAGGAGGGTGGGAGAGTGGATGAGGGGCTTCTCACTGTACATAGAGTCACTGGCATGATGCCCTCGCTCCCCCCCGCCCCTGCCTCCCAGCATGGGGCATGTTTGGGGGCCACAGGAGACCAGTTTCATCTCCTGTGTGTATGTGCGTGAGTGATGGGCAGGCCAGAGGCGGGACCAGCCCTAGCCCCTGCATGGATTCCTTGTGGCTTTTTCTGTCTTTTGCTAGCTTCATCAGTTTCTGTTTCTTGTGGGATGCTGCTCTAGGGATACTCAGGAGGTCCCTGCTCCCCTGCCCTCCTCCCCTCTCTGCCTCACAGTTCCCCCCCACCCAGGCAGGCCCTGAAGGTCCCATCCTCTCCCAGGCCCTAAATTGGGTGGCCTTGCCCTGAGAGCTGGTCCTCCAGCGAGGCCCTGTCAGCGGTCTTAGGCTCCTGCACATGAAGGTATGTGCCTGTGGTGTGTGGGCTGCTCTAGGAGTGGAAACAGGCTGGTTAGAGAAGGCTGTAATCTCGGGCAGAATGCTTTAAGACAAGACTGGCCACATGGCCGGGGGCGCTGCTTGGTAGCCATGGGGGTCCTCAGAAGTGAAAGAGAATGAGTTGGAGGGTAGAAGCTCCCACCTCTGTCCCTGGGACGTCTCTCCTAAGACCCTCGCGCTGTTTCTTTGCTGCCCTCCTGGGTCCTGCAGTGGGCTGCCCTGTGCCCTGCGCTTCAGGAGCCTGCAAGCGGGAGGAGGAGCAGTTAGGATGTGGCGATGAGATCTGGGAGGGCAGAGTGCACACCCAGGACCTAGTGTACCAGCCTAGCTGTGTCCTTACCCTGGGCCGAACAAGGACAGCTGCCGCTGGCTCTTCCCAGATGGGCTCCCTTAGGCTCAGTCCACAGTCCTCTCCATCCGAGGCAGGGGGCCTGCTGCCTGGCAGTGTCCCGTAGTCTGATTTGGGGGTTCGCCCTTCACGGAGCCAGATTTTCTGCTCTCTCAATTCAACAGTGAAATAGACAGGAACACTCTCTATGTTTATGACCCACTTCCCCCTTCTATCAAGGCTTAGAGAGAGGCCCAGGTGTCTCTGGGCCACGCTGAGTTGCTTTTGCTGGAATGAGGGAGTGAATAAAGCTCCCCAGTTTCCTAATGGAGGCTCCTGGCAGGTGCCCTTTGTCAGACCCTACTAGAGCCTGGGCAGGCAGCCACACTGGTCCCAGCCCTCGCTTGGCACTCGGGGGTAGTCCTGCCCTTCTCCCTGCATGCCTGTGGGTCTGCTCTGGTGTATGAAGGTCGGTGGGCTGTGTACCTGCTGAACCTGGCAAATAAATGTCACTCTGCCAAAGCCTCTGGCCACCCTCTCGCCTTTGCTTCCTCTGTATTACTGGGGAGGGCCCCTGGAAGGCAGTGGGGAGGGTAGAGGCTGGGGGTAGTTTTGCTGGTAGTGGTCTGAGCTCAGTGCCATGTGGATTGCTTGGGATGCCACAGGATGGTCCTTGATGGTAGGGGTGGCATCCTCTGGACTCTAGAAAACCATGTGAGGCTACTGTTCTGACAAGTCTTGTTGAACAAGGAGTCCTTGTCTCGACTTAGGCATGAGACCTGGAACCCACTGAGGGCCACCCACCATAGGGAGAGACCTTTTGTACATGGCCAAAGTGGGTTTCCCTGGGTTGTGGAGTGGGTGCAGGATAGGCATTACACAATGATTCTATCCTGCCCTTTGTGTTGATTTCTCCTTCCTGTAAACAACACAGTGGCTTTCCACATAGGTCCCAAGGACTTCACTCGGGTCCACTTCAGGTGGAACAGATAAGCTTTACATTATGGGGCTGTGTATAAGGTTTTTTTTCTGGGAAGAGGGGAGTAATACTACTAAAAACAGTTAATCGCAAAAACTCCTAGGAGTACTCCTGCCAGCTGAGATTAGCCCAGGTGAACTCACCAGGGATGCCGCTCTTCCTCAGAGAGGATCCCAAAGACAACTCTGATGTGGGAATAATAAAAAAGGTTTGTTAGTCACTTGTCTAAGACGCAACTGGGCCTCCAAAACAACTCGATTGCAGTCCCGAGGCAAAACTGATCCTGCTGAGAGCTAGGACTAAAGTCAGGATACTGGCCCTGCCACCTCTAATCACCTCTAAACTCAGGAATCAAGTCTTGCTTGTATAGATCCGACGTGAGCTTGAGATGTCCTGAGTGGTTAGGACTTGTGTCCATCTTTCTAGGACCACTCAGAAAGGAGGGCTAAGAGAATGCAGCATTTTTTCGGTCTGGGAACTATGGGTTTCCACTATACTGTCAAGCACCGCCCAGAGCCCAGGGGACCCACTCTATCGTGACCATCGTCACATTCCTTACTCTGCTCCGAGAGAGTAGAGAAGGCTGCGCTGAGAGAACAGGATTCAGAAGCCCGTGCCCAGCGCACCTCGAGCCACCTCTGGCTTGGGACCATAACGCCCTGTGTTGCCCCCAAAAGGGGCCCGGCTAGCAGCCTAGCTGGTCCCCGTACCAATCCAACGCTGCGCCCCCGCTGTACCTGCGGTCTCAACCGCCAGCAGCCTGAGAATTACCGCTAGACAGTTTCAGGCCCGCGCTCCGCCCCAGGATTCTCCACGGCCGCGGGCCGTTAAGCCCCGCCCCCCGAGGGTTCTTCCAATCGGGACCTAACCTTCCGTGCAGCTACTTCCGATCCTCTCCCGGAAGTTGAGCCGTGGAGCCAAATTCGAAGCTAGTGAAGACGCGGAGGCACAGCCGCCAAGCTGGATCCGTCGCCGTTTCCTTGGCTACCTCGGCGACTCGAGACCAGTCATCATGCCTATCCGTGCCCTGTGCACCATCTGCTCCGACTTCTTTGACCACTCCCGCGACGTGGCCGCCATCCATTGCGGCCACACCTTCCACTCACATTGGTGAGTGAGTGTTGTGTTGGAGCTGGGCCCTCTCTCCCGTAGGGCTACAGGACTGTGGGGTGTCGGGGCTCCGGGCGACCCGTCCCCGGACCCCAGACTGATGATGAAGAAGGCATTAGATGGGAATCCCACGAGAGTTCCTGACCTGGGCAGAGGCGAGTAGTGTGGCAGGCTTCCCCAAGGAGGTGACAGCTGAGCTGAGGCTGCGGGTGGGGAGTGGGGAGGCGGGGGAGGTACAAGGCTTGGTTTAATGAAGACGGAGTAGAGGTTTCTTTGATTGGCTTGCAGAGAGATGTGGTTTCAAAATTATTTGTCCGTGCAGATGCTTTCACCACATTAGTGAGCCCTTTGTTTTCTGCCAGACCTGGTAGCCAACAGTCTACTGGATTTGTGGTTTGCTTGATGGTTTGGAATGATTCTGTCCAGAGTCATCTTCTTGGTCAGACACTCCACTGTATTCACTGACCTAAGCAAACCCAAATTAACATAAAATGGCAAGGAGGTGCTCTCGAATCAAGGTGTTCTGCTGACTGGTAGGACCGTTCTGTTGAGTGCATTGCTGGGGAGATCCCCCTGGTAGCTGTGGACAGGCTGAGTCCCGAGTTCCTTTTTTAAATTGTGATGAAATACGTGTAACATAATATTAACTGTTTTTTCCTTTTCCTTTTCTTTTTCACTATACATTATTCTATTGGAGCAATATATAATATATATATAAGACTTAACATTTAACATTTTGCAAAAGCTTACTTAACAAAAAAGCTCATTTATGAAAATGTATATGACCTGATTTTTATATCATAGTAAAATAGGCCCTTTGGAAAGGACATATGGAAGCAATTGATTTTTCTGGTGAACACAGCCTTTGTTTATACTTGCTCCAAAATTTCTGATATGATGATAACTATTTTCTCATATTACCACCATTTCAGTATTGTTCTGTTGCCCAGCTTCACACATTCATCTCTCACAAGATTCATAAAGGGATCAAATTCCTGCAGTATTTCTTGGACATGTCTGCCACTATTTAATTTCAATGAAAACTTCAAAAATTTAAAAAATTTTTCAGGAGAATGTTTACTCGGTGAGCTTGAAGATGCTTTCCATTTTGACCATTTTAAGAGTACAATTCAGTGGCATTAAGTACATTCACAACGTTGTGTAACCATCACCACTATTTCCAGAGCGTTTCCATCAGTCCAAACTAAGCACTGAATCCTTTAAACAATAATTTTTCATTCCCCTCTTCTCACAGCCCATGGAAACCTCTGTTTCACTTTCTGTCTCCGTGAATTTTTCTTTTCTAGGGACCTCATATAAGTGAAATCACATTTGGTTCTTTTAAGTTTGGCTTATTTCACTAAGCACACTGTTTTCAAGGTTCATCCAGGTTGTAGCATGTTTCAGAATTTTACTCCTTTTTATGACTAAGGGATGATTATTCGTTGTATGAAAATAACACGTTTTGTTTGTCCCTTCATCTGTTAATAGACGTTGGTTTGTTTCCATGTTTTGGCTACTGTACGTAATGTTACTATGAACATTGGTGTACAAGTATATTTTCAAGTTCCTAGTTTCATTTATTTTGGGTTATCCCGAGAGGTGGACTAGCTGGATCATATGGTAATTCTATGTTTAATGTTTTGAAAAGCTGCCCTTCTGTTTTCCTGTGTCAGCTGTACCATTTTACGTTCCTACTAACAATTCACAAGGGTTCCAGTTTCTCCACATCCTTGCCAAACTTTTTTTTTTTTTTAATAATAGCCATCATAATGGGTATCTTTGCTTTTACTGTGTGTGTTTAAAGCTATCAGTTTCCCTCTTGGCACTTAATCTCATGGTATTCTCTTATTTCCCTTGCGATTTCTTCTTTGACCCATTGGTTGTCTTAAGAGTGTGTTGTTTAATTTCCACACATTTGTGAATTTTCCATTTTTCTTCAGTTATTGATTTTTAGTTTCATTCTATTTTAATCAGAAAATCTATTTTGTGTGATTTTCAATCTTTAAAAAAATTTTAAGGTTTGTTTTGTGGCCCACCATATGGCCTATCCTAGAGAATGTTCCATGTGCACTTGAGAAGAATGTGTTTTCTGCTATTGTTGGGGGGAGTATACATCTGTTAGGTTAGTTGGTATAAAGTGTTGTTCAAGCCTTCTGTTTCCATATTGATCATCTGTCTGATTGTTCTATCCATTATTGAAATTGTGTAATATTAACATGTCCAACTTTTATTGTAGTACTTGCTATTTCTCCCTTAATTCTGTACAATTTTCTTTCATATATATATTTCATGTCTATTTTGTTAGGTGTATATGTGTTTATAATTGTTATTTCTTGTTGGAGTGAGCCTTTTATCAATATATAAAGTCATTATCTCTTGTATGCTTTTTTGACCTAAGTTTGTTTTGTCTGACAATAATATAGTTACCTCAGTTCACTTTTTGTTACTGTTTTTATTTATTCTGCTTGAAATTCATGAGGTTTCTTTAACTTGTGGAACAATTTCTTTACTCAGTTCTGGGAAACTATCAGCCATATTTCTTCATATATTGCCTCTATTCCATTATCTCTTTTCTTTCTATATAAGCATTTCATTTCTGCTGTAACAAATTACCACTAACTTAGTGGCTTAAGACAACAGAAGTTATTTTATAATTTTGGAGGTCAGAAGTCCAAAATGGGTCTTACTTGGTTAAACTGAAGATGGAAGTGGGGCTTTGGCTCATGGCCTCTTTCTCCATCTTCAGAGTCAGCAGTGTTACATCTTCAAACCTCTCTGTATGACTCTTGACACTCTGTCTCTTTTATAAGGACGCTTGTGATTACATGAGACACCCCTGGATAATCTCCCCATCTCCTTAACTTAATCACAGCTCCAAACTACTCTTGTTGTATAAGGTAGCATGTTCACAAGTTTTGTAATTAGGACATAGAGGTGAGGGCGTTATTCTACCTAACGCTTTCTTCCTGGAACTTCTAAATATGTATCCTAGACCTCACGGTAACTTTTATATCTCTTATCATTTCTTATGTATTTTTTCCACCTTTCTAATTCCCAGTGTTTCCTCTGACATATCTTTCAATGTACTGTATCTTTCAACTCTGCCTAAACTGCTATTAAATTCATCCATTGAATTCTTAATTTGGGCTATTTGTTCAGTTTTGGAATTTCTGTTTATTTTGTATTAAGTTCTGATATGTCACCTTTTATTTTCAAATTCTCTTTTGATATTTTCAATCTTAATTTTTGTTTATCCGGCATAGTGTGTCTGTCATGGTGAGTGACAATTCCAGTGTCTGAAGTCTCTGTGGTTATGTTCTGGTTTACAGTATGCAGTGCTTTCTCTTGTGTAACTGTTTACTTTAAAACTAAGCATTGTATTGAAATATAGTATAATACATAAAAGTACAAATATAATGTATAGCTTGCAGAATTTTTGCAAACTGAACACACCTATGCAACCAGAATTCAGAGCAAGAAACTAGACATCAGCACTTCAGAAACCTCCTGCTGAGAAAGACTGGGACCCGGGACACTCTTCCAGAATGCTTGCATTTGCACCTACACAAATGCCTCCTCAAACAACAGAATACAAAGAAAATATAAGGGACTAAAAGTAACTACACGTGCGCTCAGCTTGGGCAAACTATGAACAAGAAGATACAAAAAGGCCAAAACCCAGCTGCCATTTCTGAGGTCCTGGAGCAAAACCAGGGTACTGTACAGGATCCCTCCACACAGGACTACCAAAGGGGTGGGCACACTGCCACCTAAGCTACCCCTGTGGCTCAGCCTGCCAATCTGCCCCTCTGCACTCACCTCATATGAGGAACTCGCTCCTCACTCCCCTCCTCTCCCCAGCGAGCAAGCAAGGACACCTGTTGCTTGTTTTTGTTCCCTCCTGGTGCAGTCGCAAGAAAGCCTCGCCTGAATTTCTCCTCTGGCCTCTTACCAATCTCTGTGGATTAAAGAGTCCAAGGGCCCCGTGCAGTCTTCCAGTTACTCCCACCAGTCCGCCTTTCCTCCACACATGATAGCCACCGTCTTGACTTCCAGCAACATAGATGAGTTTTGCCTACCTTTTACTTTATGTGAATGGAATTAAACACAATTTACTGGTTTTGTTTTTTTTTTTGGTATCAGGCTTCTCTTCTTCAATCTTACGTTTATGTAATTCACCCATAATTTGTTCTGAGTTATAGACTCATTCATTCTCATTGCTGTATAGTATTCCGTCATTGTGCGTGGTTAGCTTTGTATTATATGTATTTGAAAAATTATTTATAGAAAAACATTGCAGTCTAGAAAGATGGTATCATCTTCCCAAAAGGACTGTTTTTCCCTGGTCCCTGGGGGGGATTGTCTACAAGTAGGCCAACTAGTAGATTGTCTGCTACGTTTTGATTTTGTTTTGACGGCACTACCTGGCTTGTGGGGTATTAGTTCCCCAACCAGGCGGTGAAAGCACAGTGTCCACTGGACCACCAGATAATGCCCTAGTAGAAGAATATTTTAACGTTTAGGGCAGATCGATGGTGCATAGCTGGGCTGTGTTTCACTTTTACTTCTGCTTGCTACCTCTAGTTTACCCTCACTTTGAAAGTTACCCCTTTGGAGTATTATAATTCCTGTCTCTGAGGGACCCTGACTTTGACCGTTGCCCCTAACCCCAATCAAAGGCTAGAAAGTTGATAAAATTACAGCTCAGGGGAGAGAAGTCCAAGCCAGCAAGGGCAAGAAAAAGAAAGGGGGGGCCAGTTGGTTGGATTGCTTCTACTAGTCAGGCCTTGTGGGATATACCATCACTACCTGAGGCGCTGCCCTCCTGAGTAGGCAGGCGCTGGGTCAGAGAGGAGCAGGACAGACACGATAATGGTCAGGGTGGCTACCTGGCCTGTATGTCTCCCCCTAAAACCAGTCTGTTTTTCTGTTCTCATTCCAGCCTAATTCAGTGGTTTGAGACAGCACCAAGTCGGACCTGCCCACAGTGCCGAATCCAGGTAAAGTTGGTGGGATAAAAAAAACTCAGCTAAAGACACTCCTCGCCAGGGAGCAAGGATGAGGAGAGGTCTCTGAAGCAAAGCAATGTCTTTGACCTGTCTGGACCATCTGGTTTGAGGCTGGTTGAGCCTCACTTGTGCTCTTAAACGGTGCGGGAGGCCTGCTTTTGCCCAAGGGGAGCTGGCAGACGGACTCGTTGCCTGGGCCAGTCTTCACCTGGCTAGATTTGGTCTCCTTATCTGCCTTTCCCCTGCAATGCCCAGCACCTAGAGTTGGGGTATCTTTTGAGCAGTTACCACATGGATCTGTAATGACATGATTCAGTAACTAGTGGTAGCCAGCTTGGGACACCTACAGGATTGCAGAGGTCACCTCCCTCCAAGGGATGTGCCATGAAAGGTTAGGTGGGAGATGGGCTTGGCTGCATGTCCCCTGTCCTCCTTGCCCATGACCCAGCTATGCAGTCACACTGTGTCTCGTTCTTTCATTCAGGTCGGCAAAAGAACCATTATCAGTAAGCTCTACTTTGACCTTGCCCAGGAGGAGGAGAATGTCTTAGATGCAGAATTCTTAAAGGTACCCAGACTTTATCTCATTCTGCTGAATCCCAGGCCCTCTGAGAGTTCACTTTCTGCTCCTACTCCGGGAGGGTACCTAGAGTCTGGAGATGGGTTCTGGAAGGGGAGACTTGATAGAGAATTCAAGGCTGGGACAGTGAGAGCAGAGAATAATTGATGATGTTCCAATCATTGGAGAAATCCTCTGTCGGGGAGGAAGGGAGCCACTCGACTGTGAGCCCTCCTCTTGGGATTTCAGAGCAGTTCTGACCATAGTTTAGAATGTGTCGCTCAAAGTCCCCTCACCTTGCAAAGAATGTACAACCATCTTTTCCAGTCCTCAGCCAGGGAAGATGTGTGAACCCACTGTTCGCAAACCTGCCTATGCCTCACAACTGCCTTGGCAGTTTGGTGTGTATCCAGGTGCCTGAGTCTTTCCCAGAGCAGGAGTGGAGGGCAGGGCCCCTGGAATCAAGATAGGCAGTCAGGATGGAAACCCACACTGCAGGGGAGGATGGGGGGGTGGGTTCCCTCCCACCCTCCCACACTTCTACTGCTTCCCCTCCAAGCCTAAGATTTAGTTTGCTTCATGCACAAAGGGATTGGAATGGCAGAAACCTCTCAAGGAATTGGCATTGGGGTTCGCAAGTGAACCTGGACTCTGAGGGTTAATTTTCTGGGCATCTGTCAGATTAGGATTCATTTGGCCCTGGCCCCCGGGGGGGCTGTGACGTCCTTGGAACCTCACTGCTTCAAGACGTGGAGCTTTTGTGCTTAAAGCTAACGTGTTCATCGTCATGGTAACTGCTCCCAGTTTTAAGCCGTGTCCTCCTTGTGAGAAAAGCAACAAAGGCAGCTTCAGTTCTTTCTGATTTTCTAAGCCATATCTGGGAGACAGGAAGGCAAAATCTTGAGTAGTTTGGAGCAAGGACTTGGAAGGCACCCTGCCTGGGTGTGGAAGGTGCTAGGGACTAGCGGAAAGGTTGGGCTGGCAGCTGCTCTCAGGCAGCCCGTGTGCCCTTCTCTACCCACGGCTTCCAGCTGAAATGTCCAGCCTGTTTAACCAGCTCAGCCACCAACAGCTCCTGCCCCAAAGTCCTGAGTAGAGAGTTTGACAACAGGAGCTTAGCCACGAACAGGGGCCCTGCCTTGTATTGGTCATAATATGAGTCTTGCATTGACCTGGGAAGAGTAACCTGCATGAGGTTTGTTCTGCATCCAGTTACCATCACGGACCCTAAGCCAAGCCTTTTAGGTCTACTGAGCCTGGTTTTCCTGTTTATGGAGTAGGTACATCTCTTGCCCACAAGAGTGTTGAGTTCATGGGACTCCTGAATGGGAGTGGGGCTCTCTTCTGCTCCAGCCTCTCAGTGGTTCTGTGGCAGTGGCTGTGGAACACATGAATGGGCTTGGGGAGGCTCGTTTGACCCTCACAACAGTCTGGTTAGAGCCTAGCGCAGGTGAGGTTTCATCTAGGGGTGCAGAATTGTCTTGGCTCCCCTACCCTATTTGTTTCTGGGGCTGGAAGAGTCCTGTGCACAGAGCCAGCTTAGGGCTGGGAGGGGGTAGACCATGAAGCAGGTAGGACCCAGGGTGGAGGGAGCAGTGTGGCCCAGGGTGCTTGGCCATCCCAATTCTGTGTCCCCACTGGGTCCAGCTAATGCCAGGGAATGTCAGGACAGGCATAGGCCTGAGGAAGCGATGGAAGCTTCTGCCATAAAACCGACCGTGCAGGCCAGGCTCCACTTATTTTGCCCCCCTGTTATGCCTCTTTTCCTGTCCTAGGGTCTTGTACCTGAGATTATCTGCATTTTACTGACTTTTTAAGAAGACACTCAGAGACAAAGCAAGGCTTCTGTCTCCCTTATTGATCTCACTTGGCCTTGAGGAGCAGCAGGTTCATGCTTCCCTGGGCCCACAGGCCTCATTGTCTCCACGTGGGGCTCCCCACAGACCTTATGTGAGGCTGGGTGGGGGCCAGCTGTGATGCCTTCTTGCCGCTTACTATGAGTATTGCCTTGCAGAATGAACTGGATAATACCAGAGCCCTGCTTTCCCAGAAAGGTGAGTTCCCAGGGGCCTTGGGAAGCCCCTGACTTGGGTACTGGACTGAGGCCTGGGAGGAAGGCCTCAGCCTTCTGGCATATCCAGGGGCTCTCCCTGCTTGGTATATCCAAGTCTTATCAGCTCTTGTGGTAGCAGAAAAGGAAAGGAAAGGGAGGTGACTGATGCTGTTCACCCAGATGAGGTGATCCTCTTCTTTTTCTGGGGCTGCTCGCCTAGGACCCAGGCTGCGAGGAGTCTACCTGACAGGTCAGAATGTTGTAGTTGAGGATTCCGCTGCCAGATTTGGCAGGAACCTGCTTGAGGGTTTCCCTCATAGCTCGGTTGGTAAAGAATCCACCTGCAATGCAGGAGACCCCAGTTTGATTCCTGGGTTGGGAAGATCCCCTGGAGAAGGGATAGGCTACCCACTCCAGTATTCTTGGGCTTCCCTTGTGGCTCAGCTGGTAAAGAATCTGCCTGCACTCTGGGAGACCTGGGTTTGATCCTTGGGTTGGGAAGATTCCCTGGAGAAGGGAAAGACTACCCACTCCAGTGTTCTGGCCTGGAGAATTCCATGGACCGTATAGTCCATGGGGTCGCAAAGAGTCAGACACGACAGAGGGACTTTCACTTTGACTTTTTCAGTGCTTGAGTTCTGGGATGATGAATTAACTAGACTGTGGGATCAAGGAGCAGTGAAATCTTTACTCCAGTAACTCTGAGCAGCAGAAAAAGGGTCTCATCCCCAGAATGGCTGGGCATCCCTGGTTTGGTGCTTGCCAGAGGGATAAGCAGGCTGCCTGACCTGCGGCCCACGACTTGTTCCTCACCCGGCTCGGGGTGGGGTGCTGGGGCCCAGGGCCCCAGGCTCTCATAGTGCATAGTAGACAGGCCCTTCCTCTCCCTCCGTCCCCCACCCCTGCTGCAGAGAAGGAAAAACGAGACAGCCAGCTCATCATCGACTCCCTGCGGGACACGCTGGACGAGCGTAACGCCACTGTGGAGTCCCTGCAGAGGGCCCTGGACAAGGCTGAGATGCTGTGCTCTGCCCTCAAGGTGGGTCCCCAGCCCCCGCGGGCACAGGTTGGTGGGGAGATACAGTCTTCCTCCTGGGCTCACCACGTGGGCTTGTCTTTTGTGTCTGCCTTGGTCGATACCATGGTCTGTACAGTTGTACAATGGAGGGAAATTCCATCTTCCCCAGGCCTCTCACCCAGCCCATGAGAAAAGGGTAGTATTGCCTGCACCTGTGGTTGTTGTACTAGTTAGTTTGGAGAGGTGAGGCCTGCCCAGTGTTTCGTGGAAGGACTGCTCAACCAAGGCCTCAGTGAGCCTAGGCCATGTTTCCCAATTTCCCAAAGTGGTTTGTACTCCACTGACAAAGCCAGCCTGAAGAACCTTCCATTAGTGTGCCTGTCCTTGGCTGGGCTGCTCTCTGGAGCCAGATCAAACAGCATCCCAGAGAGGAGCAGGGGGCCTTTGAAGTCGGCTGTGCTGAGCTGACCGGGCAGATCAAAGCCTGCAGAGCAAGCGGCTCTAGACCCAGATGAATTTTGTACAGCCTGGGTTGGTGAGCCTCTTGCTCTCCAAGGGGCAGGAGGTGATTGACCTGAATCCACAGTTGAAATTCTGACCTCATATGAAGGAGCCAGTCATTGCCGGATGCCGTTTGAGAAGGGGAAGGACCCATCCTGGTGGACACACAGGGCCCCCGGTTGTTCACCGTTTCTGGCTCTGCTTGGTGGCTGGATTGGATCATGTGGCCTGGCCAGTGGGCAGGAAGGAGCGGACCGACACCTGGCCGCAGAGCAGGAGTGTGTTGGCGTTCCCAGGTCAGAGACGGAGTGGCCAGGTGCTGAGGGCAGCCAACCTACCTTGGCAACTCTCCATAGCTGATGGATAGCACGGCCTGGATCTGCACTCCAGGCTTCTTCAGCTTCCTACACAGTCCCTGGACTCGCAGCCCCCAGCAGGCCTTTAGATGCTGAGAGTGGGCTATGCTGATGGTAAGACGTATCTCAGGAGGAAGCAAGCCAGGGGGGTGAGGAAGCAGCTGGTCCAGAGCCTCGTAGCAGCAAAAGCAAACGTCAGAGTGGGGCCCAGGAGCCTTACCTCCTGGGGCTAGAGCACATGCTTATCAAAAGCAGACAGTTCTAGGGTGGAGTTCTCTCAGCGACTTTAGCCTTGGCCCCTGGGAGCCACCAAGCAACAGACATGTTGGGGTGCATTTGCTCTTCAGAAGCAGATGAAGTACTTGGAGCAGCAGCAGGATGAGGCCAAGCAAGCACGGGAGGAGGCCCGCCGACTCCGGAGCAAGATGAAGAACATGGAGCGGTGAGCTTAGATCGGGGGCCTGCCCTGTGCCCTTGCACCCCTGGGGCACGGCTCTCGGGGCTGCAGCAGGGGATGGCTCAGCTCTCCGTAGGCCACGGGGAGCTCAGGCCTTACTCAGCCTCTGCGGGCTTCTCCACTTTCCATGGGAAAGCTGACAGGGCTTTTGTTCCAAGAACCTCTCCATGGGCATCCCTGACCTGAGACCCTCTGTCAGCACCCCTTCTCCCTCAGCAGCATCCCTGCAGCTGTGCTAAGCTCTGTGCTGGGGCCTTTCTTTGGGCAGAGCCGCCTGCTGAAGCATCCTAGCAGCTCAGGCTGTCTCCATAGCAACGGCAGCAAAGGGAGGCAGAGCTGCACTGGGTACCTACCCATCAGCCTCCAGATTTTAAATGCCGTGGGCCGGGTGTTTTTCAGAATCGAGCTCCTACTCCAGAGCCAGCGGCCTGAGGTGGAGGAGATGATCCGAGACATGGGTGTGGGACAGTCCGCGGTGGAGCAGTTGGCTGTGTTCTGCGTGTCCCTCAAGAAGTGGGTACTCTGGCCCC